>CAUYLG010028964.1:0-135166 GCA_963573385.1 Cacajao melanocephalus
CCCGCACCCCCAGAAAAAAGGAAGAAGGAAGGAAGGAAGGGAAAGAGAAGGGAAGGGAGGGAAATTGACAGATGTAGCTTTTGTGTTTATTTTAGGCTTTAATCTGAGCCCCTTTTTCCGCATACTTATCTCTCTAGGTTCCAAGCCCATAAGAATGAAATGAAAGGTCTAAAATGTCATTCTGATTTGTTTTTGTAAATGATTCCCTGTATATTGTCATCACCGTAGTTCACTTGAAATCCAGTAAAGGCAAATTCTCTAAACATCTACAAAAACACCAAGTATCTGGGAACCTCCTACAGCCAAATTGTATTATAACCTCTAAATTCTTTTTTTTTTTTTTTTTTTGAGAAGGAGTCTTGCTCTGTCACCAGGTTGGAGTGCAGTGGCATGATCTCGGCTCACTGCAACCTCTGCCTCCTGGGTTCAAGTGATTCTTCTGCCTCAGCCTCCTGAGTAGCTGGGACTACAGGCACCTGCCACCACGCCTGGCTAATTTTTGTATTTTTAGTAGACACGGGGTTTCACCATTTGGCCAGGATGGTCTCAATCTCTTGACCTTGTGATCTGCCCATGTCGGCCTCCCAAAGTGCTGGGATTACAGGCATGAGCCACAGCCCCCAGCCATAACCTCTAAAGGTAAACTGTTTTCATAAGTACCTACTGTCTAAGTCCCAAGCACCCATCCAGCTAGACGCAGGTGGCTCTATGTAGACTTTACTGTTGTTACAGGATGACTGTGCTGTGTATTTCTTTTAAAACATTTTCTTTTCTTGTTTTCTAGATCCGGTGGGTAGAGTCCAGGGCACTTCTGGTAAAGAGGTAGAATTATGAAGCTCTTTTTTGCCTCTCCCTGTGGTTTCTACCATCTGCTTCCATATTCCGGTTAGAATCCACCTGCTTCCATATTCCAGTTAGAATCCATCTGCTTCCATATTCCAGTTAGAATCCACCTGCTGCTTCAGCCATGTCATTTGTCTTCAGCTCCTGCCCTGGGCTCCTCCGTGACATTGCCCTGAACTGAACAGCTGTTGTTTCAGGACAGGCTGCATTTCTGTGAGTACAAGATGGTCTTTGCAGGTGGCTGGTACATGAATTTTAAGCTTGTTGAGTACTTTGAGATAGGAAGCTAAAAATACATGTGGGAGGTGTGTGTGTGTATGTGTGTGTGTGTGTGTGTGTGTGTGTGTGAGAGAGAGAGAGAGAGAGAGAGAATTCTTTGTACAAAGAAAAAGTGACAAGAGGTTAATGCTGCTGATGTTGCTGAATCATCATAATCAAATACTGTTTATCAAGCTTCCTCCATATTGGTGATGTGAAGGGCTTGCAGATTCTCATGAGACAAGGGCTGGTTTCTCTTTTCCTCCTCTCCCTGTACTCAACCTCCAACATCATTCTACCCTTCCAGCTCTTGTCTGAGCAGTTTTATGCAGCTTTCTGTACTAAGACTTGCATATTCAATGTTTTGAAGAAGAACAGGAGTGCTGCGGTCAAAGAGGGACATCCCAACATGAAAAGCACACACCCTCACACTTTCTCAAAGAACAGGACAGAGCATCACTTGGGCCTCTCTAAGGAAGCCCTGAAATGATGTATCATCCTCTCCCATGGGGAGGATATTAAATACAAGTAAAGGGTTTCTGCTTTCAATAATGTCTTGGAGATTCCTTCCAATAAAGCCTTGTGCTGGCGCTAGAGATGCAGCACCAGATCCCCCTGTTGCAGGAGGATTTGTGGCCTCACCTGCTGGAAGTGTGTAGGCAGACAGGAAGGCCACATCCAGTGACTGATCACGGCAGGGATATAAAGGCTGGGCCAGTTTGGACCAACATGGGACAGACAACATGGGCCATGTTAGTTCCAGCACTCCTCATGGGTCATGTGTCACTAGCCCTACATCAATCTGAACTTCTCTCTGCCCAATCCTGCTTCTGTCTCCTTCCTGACACAGCTGTTAACCCAAGGGCCCTCCATAAGAAATATTTATCCTGCCTACTATCCACCTCGCTGTCTGCTTCCTGGAGAACCCAATCTGCAGTGATTGATGCTAGAAGTGACTCAAGAAAGAGAAGACGGCTGGGGATAGTGGCTCGTGCCTGTAATCACAGCACGTTGCGGGGCTAAGGTGGGAAGATCACTTGAAGCCAGGAGTTTAAGAACAGCCTGGGCAACATAGTGAGACCCTGTATCTATTAAATTTTTTTAGAAATTAGTTGGACGTGGTAGTGCACTCCTGTACTCTCAACTACTCAGGAGGCTGAGGCAGAAAGATCTCTTGAACTCAGGAGTTTGAGGCTGCAGTGAGCTATGATTGTGCCACTGCATTCTAGCCTGGGTGACAGAGTGAGACCTTGCTGAGAAGGAGAGAAGAAGGTAGGGGGAGAGGGAGGGAAGAAAGAAATGAAAAAAAGAAAGAAAGAAAGAAAGAAAGAGAAAGAAAGGAAGAGAAAGGAAGGAAGGAGAGATAGAGAGAGAGAAAGGAAGGAAGGAAGGGAGCGAGGGAAGGAAGGAAGGAATAAAGAAGAAGGAAGGGAGGGAGGGAGGGAAAGCAAGTGGTTAGATGAAATTTGAGATGAATCCCTCTCTGGCTGGCAATGAGGAACCTGTGGCTGGTGGTCAGCGGAGCAAAGACAGGCCTGGCACAATGTGGTGACCCAGTTGTTATGGCTTGTTGCTCTACTGAATGGTAGGCCAGAGGGAAGGAATGTTCTAGCTAGTGGAGGTATCTGGCATTTTAGGAATATGTGGAAAATAGTAACTACAAGGACAACAGAATTGGGGAGCTACTGATGATCTAGAAGAAAGTAATGAAAGGCTAAGTGCATTAAGAAGCTCTTATATTTTCCAGGAGGAGGACAGAGGAAGCTCAGGACTTAGTCAGTGTGGCAGAACTCCAGAGAGCTCCACACAAAATCTTGTGCATGAATGTTCATTGCGGCATTCTTTACAATAGCCAAAAGGTGGAAACAACCCAAATGTCCATCAATGAACTGATGGACATCAAAACATATATCCACACCACATGTGAAATATTTTTTGGTTGTAAAAGGAATGAAGTACTGACACATGCTACACCATGGTCAAACCTTGAAAACACAATGTTAAGTGAAAGAAGCCAGTCTCAAGAGTCCAGATATTATATATTCCATTCATATGAAAGTCCAGAAGAGGGAAATCTATAGAGACAGTAGATTTGTGGTTGCTTAGGGCTAGGGGCGGACTAAGTCATAGAGATAGGTGAATGATAGCTAAAAGCTATGGGTTTTCTTTTAAAGGTGATGAAAATGTTCTAATTTTAACCACAGTGACAGTTGTGTGACTCCATGAATATACTAGAAAACACTGAATTGAATGCATTAAATGAGTGACTTGGATGGTATGTGTAAAGTATATCTCAATAAGGTTATTTAAAAAATAAAGGTTGGGCTGGGTGCAGTGCCTCATGCCTGTAATCCCAGCACTTTGGGAGGTCGAGGTGGATGGATCACGAGGTCAGGAGTTCGAGACCAGCCTGACCAACACAGTGAAACCCTGCCTCTACTAAAAATACAAAAATTAGCCAGGCATGGTGGCGTGCACCTGTAGCCCCAGTTACTTAGGAGGCTGAGGCAGGAGGATCGCTTGAACCTGGGAGGCGGAGGTTACAGTGAGCCAAGATCATACCACTGCACTCCAACCTGGGTGACAGAGCGAGACTCTGTCTCAAAAAGAAAAAAAATAATAATAATAACAAAGGTGGGAATACCTAGGTGCAGACACATTACAATGCTAAATGGCAGGGAGTGGAGGGAAGAGGCCTTCTGCTGGTAATTGAGGCAAAACTCTTACCTCCGTGGAGCAGCAGGACTACTCCCTCAGCCACATAGAGCTCTCTTAAGATGATCTGACTGTTGATGGATAAATGCTGTCATTCATTGACATACCAGTTGACACATTGCAACAAAAATCACTGTGATGAGGGCAGAAAAAAAAAAAGTTCTACTAGATTCACCAAATCAATGACAAATGAACAAGTCTTCTGCTATCATAGCTGGATAGACCTTCATAAAGCAAGCTGAGCACACTTCCATCAGGCCAGGCTGAGTCAGACTTTTCCAGCCATTGTGTGTCTCTACCGCTTCTTTCTGTCACCTCTTAAAGGGCATCAGAGGTTATTTCACAGAGGCGAGTGACATATTCCTGGGAGACACATGATAATGAAGGAGCCAGAGATTTCTGGTTATAGAATTGCCTCTGCCACCAAAGGCTGAAGATCTTTTGGAAATTCATTTAACCAAATGCTGAAAATTTCATTTTTTTTCCATCTAAAAATGCAGAGGGTAGACTCCGTGGTATCCTAGCCCCTTGCAATGATGATATTCTAGATGCTATTTTATGGGATACCTGAGAGCCTTTTGGTCTGATTCTGGCTTTCAGGCTGAAATACTACAGAGTGCAATGACTGTGTAGTTGAATGTCATATTCTAAGACTGAGTTGAGCATCATCTGCCAAAAAGGGTCCTTCTGGCTTTGTTCTCATGGGAAGTCAAGAGCAGTGAGTGGTCCTATTATGTGGTTCTGGCACTCAGCTTTCCTAAACTTTCATCTTGGAGAGGACTCTGGATCCCATCACTGCCCTCCATTAGAAACTCTTTCATCAGAATTGCCAAAGACCTCATCATTTCCAATAGCCTTTTAGTAGTTATTACCTTCTCTATGGTAACATCTAATACCCTTATACCCCATTTTGTCTACAAAGCTCTCCCATTCTATGACTTCATGATGCTTTTTGTCTTTCTATTACTCTGCGTCTTCTGGAACACACTTTATCTGTCTCCATGGGTCCTTCTGTGTTGTCCTCACTTTGGAGTGGACATCCTTCCCTGTCTTCCCTTGGCCTTCTTCTCTCCCTTCTCCACTGGCTTCTTCAGGGAGATGACTCACTCTCACAACTTCAGCTGTTATTTTTGTGTCTCTCTGTCCTGGAACACATCTCCACCTCTGACCACTTTCTGAAATTGTAAGTTTCTAACGGCTTGCTCAACATCGTCACTTGAATGTCCTGCCAATGCATTGAATTCAACATACTCAAAATAGACCTTGTCTTTGTCCCCAAAGTGGTTCTGTTTCCTAACTAGCGTTTCCCAGGCACCTGGTGTCAAAACTCCCAAGGTATCCATTGATTACCATGGACACCTCCCTTCCCCTCAGACCCCATATTGGATCTGGTCTCCACAGTGTCTTGGCAACCTCTTAACTTTTGGATCTTCTATGCACCCACTCAGCGGTAGACTTGCAGCTCTCATCCTCCCTTTGTCATGCCGTTGGGTATGAAGAAGTTTCCCTGATGGTGCTCTAGCTTCCATCCCCTCAGCCTCTTCAGCGACCTTCTCCATTGCTGCTGGCATTGGGTGCTTTCTCTCGTCACTCTTCAAACTTTATGTTTACATCAGTATTGTAATATCCTTCATGCCTGTGGAGAACAAGTTATCTATAGACTTATTTATTTATTTTTTAGAGAAAAGGTCTCACTCTGTCATCCAGGCTGGAATGCAATGGCATGATCATGGCTTACTCTAACCTTGACCTCCTGGGCTCAAGCAATCCTCTAGACTCAGCCTCTTGAGTAGCTAGGACTATGAGTGTGTGCTGCCATGCCTGGCTAAGTTTTATATTTTTTTGTAGAGATGGGGTCTTGCTATATTGCCCAGGCTGGTCTTGAACTCTTGGCCTCCAACAATCCTCCTATCTCAGCTTCCCAAAGTGCTGGGATTATAGGCATCAACCACTATGCCTGGCCTATACTATTTATCAACCTCTTCCTCCCATTAGCTTATATTTAATTAAAATATTATTCACATACCATAAACTCTACCTTGCAAAAATGTATGATTGAGTGGTTTTCAGTATATTCACAAGGTCATGCAACCATCACCACCATCTAGTCCCAGAACATTTTCATCATTCCAAAAAGAAATCCTGCACCATTTAGCAGTCTTTTCCAATTCTTCCCTTTTCCCAGCTCCTGGCAAACACTAAGTGATTCTGTGTCTCCATGCATTTGCCTATTCTGGATATTTCATATGAATGCAATCATACAACATGTGGTCCTTTATGGCTGGCTTCTTTCACTTAGCATAGTGTCAGCAAGGTTCATCCATGTGACAGCATATATCAGAACTTCATTCTTTCATGGTTGAATACTCTGGTTTCTATTCAGATCTCTTTTGCCGTTTATGGTTGAATAATATTTCGTTGTATAAGTGTACCACCATTTTGTTTATTCAGTTCTTGATAGATGTTTGGGTTTTTTCACCTTTGGCAATGATGAATAATGCTGCTATAAATACTCATGTCCAAGTCTTTGTTTAAACACCTATATTCACTTCTCTTGGGTATATATCTAGGAGTTCAATGGCTGGATTCATGGTTGACTTTTTGAGGAACTTCCAACTGTTTTTCAAAATGGCTGCACTATTTTACATTCTTGTCATCAATGTGTGGGGCCTCCAATGTGTCCTTGTCCTTGTCAACACTTGCTATTTTCTGTCTTTTCTATTCTAGCCATCCTAGTGGATGTGAAATTTGCATTTTCCTACTAACTAAAATGCTGAGCATGTTTTCATGTGCTTTTTGATTATTTGTCTATCATCTTTGGAGAGATTCAAAATTACTTCTCTATTTTTTTCATTAAATATTTTTAGACAGAAAATTTGTGCTTTATTTTTTGCTAGTTTTATTTTCAAAATTTATTATGCTGTATTGCAAATATCAAAGGTAAATTAAAATAATAAAACCAACACCCATATTCTTAAGAAATAAAATGTTACTAGCCAGGCATGGTGGCTTATGCCTGTAATCCCAGCACTTTGGGTGGCTGAGGCAGTGGGCAAATCACTTAAGGTCAGAACCTCAAGACTAGCCTGGCCAATATGGTGAAACTCCATCTCTACTGATAATACAAAAATTAGCTGGAAGTGGTGGTTCCCACCTGTAATCCCAGCTACATAGGAGGCTGAGACAGGAGCATTACTTGAACCCAGGAGACAGAGGTTGCAGTGAGCAGAGATTGCACCACTGCACTCCTGCCTGGGCAACAGAGCAAGACTCCATCTCAAATAATAATAATAATAATAATAATAATGAAAATAAATAAAATATTACCAATGTCTTTAAAACCTTTCTGTACCTCCTGCTGATTGCATTCCTTCCCTATCCCTCCCCAGGGTATTTTACTTTTCTGTTTAACATTCCTATGATTTTTATTTTTAAATCTCTCATTCCTTAACAACATTGCTTTTAAGCTTATATAAATTGTATCCTATTATAAGTTTTCTTTTGCAAGTTGATATTTTTGTTAACTTTATGCTTATGAAATTCATCCATGGTAATATGTTTAGCTCTGGTTCATTCGTTTTCGCAGTTTTATTTCACTATATGAATATACCACAATGGACTTATCCATTTTTATGATTTGCCCCGTCCAAACCATTCTCCACACTGCTGCTACAGAGATCTTTGTAAAATGTAAATTTGATCAGAACATTTCCCTGTTTAAAATCTGCCAGTGTCTTCTCTTTGCCATCAGGAAGGAAACAAAATCTGAAGTTGTTTGCATGGTATAAAAACTCCTTGTGATCTGCATATAAATTCCTTGTGATCTGGTCTCTGTTACTTCTTCAGACTCATCTGTTTGTCTAGCTGCTCATAATATTTTCACTCCATCTTTCAGCAGTTTAACTGATGTGTTTAGTGTGTGTTTTTGTATATTTGCGTATGTGTGCATTTTATTTATCCTGCCTGGGTTCTCTCTGAGATTCTTAAACCCATGGTTTGTTGTTTTTCATTAATTTTGGAAAATTTTCATCCATTTTATTCTTCAAATATTTCTTCCCCTCCTTTATCTCTCCTCCTCTTCCTTCTCTTTCTCAGATTCAAGTTCCATGAATGGGTTGGGTATGGTGACTCATGCCTGTTGTCCCAGAGAGTACTTTGGAAGGCAGAGGTGGGAGGATTCCTTGAGGCCCAGAGTTCAAGACCAGCCTGAGCAACATAGGGAGACCTTATGTTTACAAAAAATTAAAAAATTAGCCAGCACGGTGGCCTGTACCTGTAGTTCTAGCTACTTAGCAGGCTAAGGTGGGAGGATCACTTGAACCCAGGAATTCAAGGTTACAGTGAGGAATGATTGCATCACTGCACTCTGGCTAGGACAACAAAGAGAGACTTTGTCTTGAAAAAAAAATCTATAAATGTTAGACCATTTGATATTGTCCAACTGTTAATGGATTCCCTGTTGGTTTTTTCTATTCTTTTTTTTCCTCTGTTTCATTTTGAATAATCTGCTTTGTCTATATTCAAGTTTACTAACTTTTTTACTTAGCTGTGTCCAACTTTCTAATAAGCTTATAAAAGAAATTCTTGATATCTGATATTAGATTTTCTATTGCTAGTCTTTCCATTTGACTTCTTAAGAGAGTTTCCACTTCTCTGCTTAAATGTCTCATCTGTTCATGCATTGGCCCATCTTTTCCACTAGGTACTAACATATTCATCACAGTTAAAGTCCCTGTCTAATAATTACATCATCTGGGTCATCTCTGGGTCTGATTCTATTGATTCCTTTGTCTCCTGATAGTAAGTTGTGTTTTCCTTGATTTCTTTGTGTATCTTGTAACCTGTTATTGAATGATGGTTATCGTTTATAGAATAGTAGTGAATTAGGTAAATATTATTTATACCTAGAAATAGAAACACCCCTTCTTTCAGAGCATTAGTATGTGTGTAGGGGGTGGTTAGTCAATCTAGTTAGTAGTTGAGAAGGATTTGGATGTTGTGGTTTGTTATCCTCCGTGCACCACAGGCTTCATATTTCCCCGGGGTGGGCTGCCAGAGGGACTTCTCAGTGTTTGTGCTCTACTTTCAGCTTCATTCATCTCTGCACATCAGTCTGATAGGGGTTCCCTCTCCACACCTTCCCCTTCTCTAGTAGGAGACTACTATTATTACTTAGTGCTGGGCTCATTGTGAGGGGTCGGCAGCTAGGGGAGGACCAGAGAGAGCACCTGTCATTGACACGAGTGTGCAGGAAGTGAATGCTGCCTCTTGGTCCAGCTCAGTTTTAGGCAGGGCCTGGGTGCCTCAGGTGTGAGGACTTCTTGGGATTCTTCCCTTTTCCCCCATCATAGCCAGACTTTGCCTTGTATCTTTGGTAGATCTTGGGCAGGAGAGTATTTCCTACCTCTTCCCTGCAACAGCAGACACCTGCTATATATTGGCATAGGATCCTGGATCAGTGATGTTTTCCTGCCCCTCCTTCTGGAGCAGACAACTCATGCTTCTACCCTTCCTCCAGACATAGTAGGTCTTTGGATAATTCTGAGGCAGGGGCAGGTAGAGGGGATGTTACTCTTCCCTTAGAAGCAGACAGGAGTTCTTCTTCCTTTTGTTCATCAGCCCTGGGGGAGAAAGGGTTGCTGCTGCTCCCTCATGGCATGAGGTGATTGTATCATAGGAGAGGAAGGTCTGAGGAAGCAAGCAGTGTTTCATGTCTGTCCTGAGAGGCAGCATTCACTTCCTGCACACTCATGTCAATGACAGGTGCTCTCTCTGGTCCTCCCCTAGCTGCCTCCAAACTTTCTTGCAGGTGCTTTGTGGAGATTTATGGAGACCTTGGGATGAGTGCAAACTTTCTATGTATCTGACTCTCAGTTCTAAACGGATAGGCTAGCCACCTATGGCTTTTAGGAATTTCTTCAATTTTTAGCTGATTTCTTTCTACAGACTCCTACCACTACTTCTTTCTCCTCTTGTTCTCTTCCAGTGGTAAAAAAGTTAATGTTTCATTTGTCTTTGTAGGCACTTGTCACTTATTAAAATTTAGTTCCTTTGGTTGCTTTTAAACCTCAGCTCTCTATTGGGTTCAAGACAAGCTCTGATTTTGTAAACGATCCAGTTTTCTCTCAGCATTAGGATATGAGAAATATTCTTTTAGGGGCTTTGCACAACCTAAGAAGACATAGAACTCTCTGACTCATTTCTTTGTGCCTTCTCTTTATATCCTAAGGCCTGTGTGAACAGAGTATTCTGTGCTACTGAGGCCATGGCACGTTGTTCCCTCTGCTAGAAATGTCCTGACCTATCACTTTATTTTGCTTTTATTTATTATGTTGTTGTTTATCAAATTTATTCATAGACATAGTTTAAAGCAAGTGTATTAAAGTCTTTAAAGTACTAAAGGCAGAGGTCCCTGCTCCTTCTCTCCCCTTTTAAATCCTTTTTCCAGTGGGCTCCATGCTTGACTCCTTAACTGATTATTTTGGCATCTACCTTCATATCTCCAAATAATAGGCTTAGATGGCTGCTTGTTGATTTTTCAGCTTTCTATCATATCAAATTACATTCCATTATGAAATATGAGGATTTGTCTCTCTTTTACCTTTTTCCTCCACCACAAACATCCACCTGTTTGTTTCTCCCATCCCAACTCCAAAAATACTTTTATCGTGATGTTGATAAGATCAGTATTTAGGGGTTACTTTAATATGACTTTTTTGAGACAGAGTCTCACTCTATTTCTCAGGCTGGAGTGCAGTGGTGTGATCTCAGCTCACTGCAACCTCTATCTCCCAGGCTCAAGTGGTTCTCCTGCCTCAGCCTCATGAGTGGCTGGATTATACATGTGTGCCACCAAGCCCAGCTAATTTTAAAAATATTTTTAGTAGACAGGGTTTCGCCATGTTGGCCAGGCTGGTCTTGAACTCCTGGCCTCAAGTGATCCACCTGCCTTGGCCTCCCAAAGTGCTGGAATTGCAGGCGTGAGCCACTGCACCTGGTCTAATATGACTTAAATGATTTTTTGATTAAAATGTTAATCAAAGCTTAACCATGCAATACATTGTAATTACTTTAACTTTCATAAAAAATCTTTTGCTTTCTCTGGAGTAATCATCATCTTATTTGCTTGTTTGCAGAATTTCTATCACCAATCCAATCCTAATAATTAGTTGAACCCTAAACTCTGCGTTCATGTCTCAACTTTTTCTCGATACATTCCAATGCAACAGGTAATCTATCAATTTCATCTTCTTTCTAACATGCTCCAGTCTGGACTGGCTGCCTTTTATGCCAGGAACGTAGCTGTTATCCTGGGTCTTGCCTCTCTATCAACCTGGTGAATTCTCTGCGTATTAATCTGTTTTTACATTGCCGTAAAGAATTACCTGAGACTGGCTAGTTTATGAAGAAAAGAGGTTAGATTGACTCACAATTCCACAGACTTAACAGGAGGCAAGACTGGGAAGCCTCAGGAAACTTACAATCATGGCAGAAGGCAAAGGGGAAGCAAGCAGCTTGTTCATAGGGTGGCAGGAAGGAGAGAGAGTGAAAGGGGAAGTGCCACACACTCTTCAACACCCAGATCTCATGAGAACTCATTATCACGGGAACAGCATGGGGGAAATCCACTGCCATGATCCAGTCACCTCCCACCAGGTCCCTCCTCCAACACTGGGAATTACAATTCAATATGAGATTTGGGTGGGGACACAGAGACAAACCATATCATCCTGTTTCCTGTGACCACGTCTTTCTCTTTTCTTTTGTTTCTTTCAGTATTTTATAGCTTCCTTGGCTAATTGATGTTCCCATGGTTTATGACAGGTAAATTAATTTATAAGACTTTACACATCATAACATTGAAACATTTATTTTTTCCTATGTGATTGATGGTTAATTTTAGGTGTCAACTTGACTGGATTAAGGGCAACTAGATAACTGTTAAAGTATTATTTTTTAATGTGTCTGTAAGGATTTTCCCAGAGGAGGTTGGCATGTTAGTCAGTGGACTAAGTGGAGAAGATCCAACCTCAGTGTGGCTAGCACCATCCAGTCAGCTGGGGGCTTGGGTAGAACAAAGAGGAAGAGGAAAGGCAAATTCACCCTCTCTCTTCTGGAACTGGAATGTCCTTCTTCTCATGACCTTGTACATCAGAGCATTAGGCCTTTGGACTCCAGGACTTTCACCAGGGGCCTCCCCAGTTCTCAGGTCTTTCAGACTTGGACTGAGCCAGGCTACTGGCTTCCCTGGTTCTTCAGCTTGTTGATGCCCTTTCATGGGACTTCTCAGCCTCCATAATTGCATGAGCAAATTCCTCTAATAGATCCTCTTTTATCGTTCTTGCTCTACGTATATATTCTATTGGTTCTGTCTCTCTGGAGAACTCTGACTAATATGCCCTGAAATCTGATTCATAATTTGACTGGATAAAGTATTCTTTGTTGGAAATAATATACCTTTTACATCTTAAAGACATTTTTGCATTGTCTTCTCTTTCTGGTGCCATTTTGATTTCTGCTCCATTGTTTGTCTCTGGCATTCTGAAATTTTATGACAATATCCTGGGTATTTCCTGTACCCTTAGAAAAAGAAACCCTTTTGATTCTAGGAAATTATGTCATGTTGTTGATAATTTCTTCCCATTTCTTTTCTCTTTCCAGGAACTCCTTTTGGGTATTAGATCTCCTAAACTGGTACTCTACTTTTCTTATCATTTCTTCTATGGTCTATCTGTTTTTCTGTCTGCTTTACTTTCTGAGCGAATGCTTCAACTCTATATTTTCTTGCTTTTGATAAATTTCTCACATTTTTGATTTTTAAGAGGTTTTTTTTTCCTCTGAATGTTCCTGTTTGAAAACATTCTGTTTTTGTTTTATGAAAGCAATATCTTTTCTCTCTGGTGATACTAAAGAGAAGTTTGTACATTTTCTTCTTGTGTCACTTCTGTTTCTTTCAAGTTTCCTTTTGCTGTTTGTTATTTTGGTTTCTAACATCTATTTTAGGGGCTTTTCTCAAATGTCTGGTTTTCTTGTTGCTCATTTTTGAGAGTGGCTGACTAAGAAGACTGTTGAAGGCTGTGTTTTTGTTGGTGGGGCTGGTGGAATTGTAGGAATCACTGTAAGGAATGTAGCTGGGCTGTTACATTGAAAAAATACCGTTAGTAGCATGAAGCGTTTCTTACAGGGAAAGTCAGATTCCTCTGTGAAGCCTCTTCCAATATCCTACCTAGAGAGCTAGGATGTCCCACCAGCATGTTGGGAACTGAGTTTGGGAAAAGGGATGGGTATTTCAGCGTCTATAGATAAGTGTTCACTTAGCCCTTTTGCTCTCAGTATGGTGCCCTCACTCCCAGCTGGACCTCCATCTCTAGTCCAGGGATCTTCTTCAGAGAACAAGCCTCCCGTCTCTTGCTGGGGCTGGACAGGGTGCATCCACCCAACTCTATGGTGGGAGGGAGTTGGGGAGAGGATCTCAGGATCTAACTCATAAGCAACTTAGCACCATTCATTTAGACCTACTTTTACACACACACATACACGCAGACACACACATACACACACACATGCAAGCATACGCATGTGCACACATGTGCATATATGTAGAGACACACACACACACCTGTATTTCAGAGGTAACCCCCGCCACCAATTCTTGTGACTTTGGGGATTCTCTGGTATTATTGGATTGATTCTTGGCCTCCTGCAATACTGGTTTAGCATTCAGCTTTCTCAGGTCTTCTAATTCATTACCACTCTCCCCAACTCACCCAAGCCCTCCCATCGGACCTTGAGAGATTAATCTGTCATCAGTATGTCAAATAAAAAATTAGCTGGGTGTGGCAGCTCACACCTGTATTTCCAGCTACTCAGGAGTCTGAGGTGAGAGGATCATTTGAGCCCAGAAAGTCAAGACTACAATGAGCTGTGATCGCACCCCTGCGTTCCAGCCTGGCAACAGAGGGACACCCTGGCTCAAAAAAACAAAAAATGTAACAAAAATAACCCCAACTAAACAGAACAACAACAACAAAGAATCAGAGAAGGTTCAGAGGAGGAGCTACTGGAAGTGGCCCAAGTAAAGACAGGTGACTACAGGCTCCTGCATAAAGATGGCAAATTAAGCCTACATGTTTACCATTGCTCCCACCTGAAATGATAGCGAAGTAACTGTTTTGAAGGCAAAAACAAACAAACAAAACCTCTCAGGAGAAAAAGATGGGAGGAGAGAGGTAGCTCACATTAGGGAGTTACGAAGAATATAGTAATAAAGATCAGGCCAGGCACTGTGGCTCACGCCTGTAATCCCAGCACTTCGGAAGGCCGAGGCAGGCGGATCATGAGGTCCGTTGATCAAGACCATCTTGGCTAACACAGTGAAACCCCATCTCTACTGAAAATACGAAAAAAAAAATTTAGATGGATGTGGTGGCACACACCTGTAGTCCCAGCTACTCCGGAGGCTGAGGCAGGAGAATCGCTTGAACCCGGGAGGTGGAGGTTGCAGTGAGCTGAGATTGTGCCACGGCACCCCAGCCTGGGCGACAGAACAAGACTTTGTCACACACACACACACACACGCACACACATGGAGCCAATACTATGGCATGGGCTTTTGAGAAAAAAAAAGGTTTTATTGCAAGATGGGCCATCAAGGAGACAGGAGGGAGGCTGAAATCTGTCTCCTCCACTGGGGGTCTGGGGCAAGTTTTAAGCGCTCACAGGGCATGGGAACGGACTTAGGAATAGTTGTCTGAGCAGGGTCTGATTGGAGGGTTTTACATTTGACCGTTTAGGGTAAGGTATGTTGAAGCAGATTTTACCCCTGATCTTCGGGGCCAACGGACTCCTCGCATCTGAAAGAGTTCCAGCATTCAGGTTCTGGAACTTATGGAAGGACTTACTGGTTCTGGGTGTTATTGGAGTGAACGCCTTTTCTATTGCTCGGGCTACATGACTTACAGTTTCTGGCTGTGTTATATCTACATGGTAACTTGACATTTTGTTATCAACAAAGTAGGCCCAGTTTCAGCTGGTCCTATGGTGACAAGAGGGGAAGTACTTAGGTGCACTTTGAAGACGCTGTTGGGTACGTGGTCACTGCACACCTACACAAAAGTACAGGTACTGGGCTGGGCACAGTGGCTCACGCCCATAATCACAGCACTTCAGGAGGCCAAGGTGATCGGATCACCTGAGGTCAGGAGTTCGAGTCCAGCCTGGCCAATATGGAGAAACCCAGTCTCTACTAAAAAATACAAAAATTAGCTGGGTGTGATGGCAGGCACCTATAATCCCAGCTACTCAGGAGGCTGAGGCAGGAGAATCACTTGAACCTGGGCGGCGGAGGTTACAATGAGCCGAGATCATGCCACTGCACTCCAGCCTGGGCGACAGAGACTCCATCTCCGTCTCAAAAAAAAAGAAAAAGCAGAAGTACAGGTAATAGCTCACAGCATTATACAAACGTCATTCATGTTTAATGCAATTGTTGCTGTCTTTACATCTAATCCTTCTGTTTGGAAATTATATTACCATACAGCCTAGGCAATATAATGAGACCTCGTCTCAACAAAAAAATTAAAAAATTATCAGTTAGGCGTGGTGGTGTGTGCCTGTGTCCCAGCTACTTGGGAGGCTGAGGTGGGAAGATCGCTTGCGCCCTGGAGGTCAAGGCTGCAGTGAGCCGTAATTGTGCCACTGCACTCCAGCCTGGGTGACAGAGCAAGACCTTGTCTCAAAAAAAAAAAAAAAAAAAAGAAAAAAAAAAATATATATATGCACATAAAATTCAATTTAATGAACTCAAAGTTCATGATGGTTGATGATAAGACTTTTGGCAGGCAGAGGTTTGGGGAGAGTAAAATGTTACAAAAATTCCAGAACGGTGAGAAGCATCTGATCCCTTGCAGTTATTCTTTCCCCCAGGACTGTCTTTCTGGCGTGGCTCAATCAGTCACACAGACTCCACGACCCTGTGCCCCATGCCCTTGAATGGAGATGTGGGTTGCTGCTGGCATTGGGCCCCTGCCCATCCCGTGGATGACTCGCCTGACCCACGTCCCCTCGTGCCCTCCTGCTGACAGGACTGTGCTCACCAGCTTTGATAAAACCAAAGAGCGGGGAACAGCTTCTTGTCACCTGCTGGAGAGGCAGCATCTACGCAGGGTGGCCTCTGTCCCCTCCTTGGCTGTTGGCCTTTCACACATCAGTGTCCTCATTTCACCCACAAGCCCAAGGGCGCCTGACGCGCCGTATTACTCAGTGACTTCATTTGCGGAGAGAAGGGGAACAGGGCCGGCGCTGTGTTTCTCTAACATCGAGATTGACCTTTCAACACCGAAACAGTTGGTGGAAGGAAACAGTTTTCCTCATTCTCACAGCTCTGGAGAAGAGGAAGAAAACGCTACCAGTTAAATAAAAAGCTTCGAAAGGCATCGTAAATTCCCATAGCAGGATATTTAAAGAATGATTTTAACGATCAGACTAAATAAGGCGACCTGACTCCGTGCCTGGAAAACTCACCCGGCTCAGGAGAGCTTTATCATTATTACCTCATCTGAGAGCCACTTAACCCAGGCAGGCCCTGGACATGCCTTGCTGCCTGATCTCACGCGGGACTGCCGGTGCAGCACGGGCAGGTTGCAGACTGGCCGTGCCTCCTCACAGGCCCTGCCTGGCCACCACTGTTCGGATCCAGTTCTTGTTTCTGTGCTGCTCAGAGAGCATAGAGGAGACCTGTGTGTACAGCGGCCGAGGCAGGGTCAAGGCAGGGGGTGGGCGCAGGTGTGTTCTTCCTTTCTGTCCATTCGTGCTGGGAGGCATTTCTCTAGGGAAAAGGAATTAGGGTTTCTCTGCAGCAAGAAACCCCCTTGCCCTTCCTCTCCATGATTTTGTGAGGATTCCTGACTGTGGCTCATGTGGTCTAAGTCCATTCAGAGATGCAGGTGTGAACCAAGCCCCTGTCACTGACTTACTGTGTTAGCAAATAAATCACTAAGACTCTTTGGACAATTTGGGGACATTTAGGGGCCTTCCAGTTTGCAATATTCTGTAATTCTGACAGCTCTCTGGGTGTCCATGGGTAATGCACAGTTTTGCCTTTTATTGGCAGGAGCTGAAGATTTTATTGATTTGGTTTGGTCTGAGAAGTAAGGAGGCCCAGGCACTCATCTTCTCCTAATTAATTTTTCATGTTCCATGGCAGCGATTCCTCCTATAGCCAGGAGAGGCTGCACAGCGGCTTCTCCGATGCTTTTTGTTAGCATCGGATGTCAGCAGAAATGGCCCACCTCCTGGTCCTGGAGCCCCAGTAGGTGTTTAGAGAGGGGACACAACTGTCCCTTCTGTCTTCTCGAAGACAGGTGGTGGGGAGGGGACAGACAGAGAGAGGGAGAGAGGAAGACAGAGAAAGGGAGAGGGCAGGAGAGAGGAAGAGAGGAGAGAGAGAATGGCTTGAATAATTGAATGAGAATTGTCTTCCCTGAGTTCGGCATGGTGGCTCATGCCTGTAATCCCAGCACTTTGGGAGGCTGAGGCAGGTGGATCACTTGAGGTCAGGAGTTTGAGAGCAGCCTGGCCAATGTGGTGAAATCCCATCTCTACTAAAAATACAAAAATTAGCTGGGCATGGTGGCACACGCCTGTGATCCCAGCTACTCAGGCTGAGGCAGGAGAACGGCTTGACCCTGGGAGGCGGAGGTTGCAGTGAGCCGAGACTGCGCCACTGTATTACAGCCTGGGCAACAGAGTGAGACTCTGTCTCAAAAAAAACAAAAACTAAAAAAAGAGAATTGTCTTCCCTGAAATGAAAAGGATTGTTTCCCAGCAGGAAAACACTGGAGCCCCGGCAGCCCCGATGGCTTCCTCTGGGTCATAAACAGCACAGCTGCAATGTGAGCTCCTGTTGGTTTTCTTCACTGAAGTAGGGCTGCTTTCGCCATGAGTTAAGGCATCAACCTATTTTGATATTTCCAAATAGTCACTGAAGATAGTGGAGTACATCCCCACGTGCTATCAGAGAACTGTTTTCCTCTTACGGGGGAGTCCTGTGGGTCTTGTCCCACGGGGCTGTGGAGATGTGGTTGGCGATTGTGCTTTAAGCATGACACCCCTTCATGCTTAAAGCACAATTGCACTGCTGTGGACTTGCTTTGTCTGATCCCCATCAGGCTTTGAATACTCTGGAGAGAGGAAGTCTGTTTTGTTTGCCTGGCTCCCAGGACCCCATCCAGAGTCAGAAACCTAGGAGCTGTCCATCAAACAGTTGTTCAGTGGATGGGAAATAAAGGAACATAAATATGACCCTTGCTGGCTGGGTGCGGTGGGTCATGCCTGTAATCCCAGCACTTTGGGAGGCTGAGACGAGCGAATCACGAGGTCAGGAGTTCAAGACCAGCCTGACCAACATGGTGAAACCCCGTCTCTACTAAAAATACAAAAATTAGCCAGGCGTGGTGGCACACACCTGTAATCTCAACTACTCAGGAGGCTGAGGCAGGAGGATCGCTTGAACTCAGGAGGCATAGGTTGCAGTGAGCTGAGATCGCGCCACTGCGCTCCAGCCTAGACGACAGAGCAAGACTCTGTCTCAAAAAAAGAAAAAAAAAAAACTCTTTCTTTTATCTTCCCTGGGCCTCCCAGGCTCTGGCATTTAGACAAATGGTTCCAGTCTATAGAAGACGATTCTGTAGCACTGTGGTGTAGGAGCACAGGGTAGAGGTCCAGCCCAATGATCGCCCTTCAGTGCATCAAACGCTCTGCGCTTCACTGCCAGTCTTTTTGAGGTAGCTGAGAAAGTTTATGTTCAATGTCAAAATGCTCTCCTTCGGGAACATCTAACAGGGTTTTCTTGAGAAAGTAAGTTAATTTCTCAGGTTTGCCGTTGGTAAGTGTCCTACTCACTGCCTGCTAGGAATCTTGCTTTCCAAACCTGTACTCCTCTTACCATGTCATTCTCACCCCCTGTTTAGTTGCTTCTTGTAAGAATAGAAATAGTGGCCGGGTGTGGTGGCTCATGCTTGTAATCCCAGCACTTTGGGAGGCTGAGGTGGGTAGATCGCCTGAGGTCAGGAGTTCAAGACCAGCCTGACCAACATGGAGAAACCTTGTCTCTAATAATAATACAGAAATTAGCCAGGTGTGGTGGCAGGTGCCTATAATCCCAGCCACTTGAGAGGCTGAGGCAGGAGAATCGCTTGGACCCAGGAGGTGGAGGTCGCGGTGAGTCAAGATTACACCATTGCACTCCAGGCTGGGCAACAAGAGTGAAACTCTGTCTCAAATAAAAAAAAAAAAGAAAGAAAAGAAAAAATAGAAATGGTGGTAGCCGGCGTTAGTGGTTCACACCTATGATCCCATCACTTTGAGAGTCCAAGGCAGGAAGATTTCTTGAGGCCAGGAGTTCAAGACCAGCCTGGCCAGCCTGTACAACTTAGCAAGACTCCATCTCCCCCCTACTTTTTTTTTTTTTTTTTAAGAGATAGAGTCTTGCTACATTGACCAGACTGGTCTTGAACTCCTGGCCTCAAGTGATCCTCCCATCTCGGTCTCCCAATATGCTAGGATTACAGGTGTGAGCCACTGCACCCAGCCTAACAAAATATTTTTAAATCAACTAGGCATGGTGGCTCGCACCTGTAGTTCCAGCTACTTGGAGGCTGAGATGGGACGATTACTTGAGCCCAGGAGTTCCAGGATGCCTTAAGCTATGATCATGCCATTGTAATCCAGCATGGGTAACAGAGCCAGACCCTGTCAAAAGAAGGAAAGAAAGAAAGAAAGAGAGAGAGAGTGAGAGAGAAAGAAAGAAAGACAGAAAGAAAGGAAGAAAGGAAGAATGAAAGAAGGGAGGGAAGGAAGGAAAGAAGAAAAAGAAAGGAAGGAAGAAAGAAGGGAAAGAAGGAAGGGGGAAAAGAAACAAAAAGAAAGGAAAAGAAAAAAGAATAGTAAAGGTGGTGGGGAAGAAGGATGAAGAGAGGGTGGTTATAGGTACAAACATATAGTTAGGTAGAAGAAATAAGTTCAGATGTTTGATAGCACACTAGGGTGATGACACTTAGCATGAATGTTATGCATATTTCAAAGTAACTAGAAGCGAGGACTTGAAATGAAGCCAACACAAAAATGATAAACACTTAAGGTGAGGGATATCCCAATTACCCTGACTTGATCATTACACGCTCTTTGCATGGAGCAAACACTCACATGTACCTCATATATGTAAATTAGTATACATCAATAAAAGGAGGAAAACTAGATAATAAAAAAATAGAAATGGAGTAGACTAAAGAATAGAAATTGAAAAGCAAGTATAGTAAGTGGGTGGGAGGGTGATAAGGTGAAGTGTGTTGCTTCAGAATGCAGGTGCTTACCTTTGTCATTGTCCATTGGTTACCACGAAGGACTTAAAATTGTCATTTTTTTTTCTGGATAAAACAAAGGGAAGGTAGGTGTATATTCTGGTATCTCCCCATTTCTTTCTCTTATGCCTGAGGTTTCTCGGTGAGTTTTGTTAAGTTCATTTGCAACACCCATTTGGAAACAGAGCGTAAGCTTGTTCTCTCTCTCTTCTCTCTATTCTTGCCCGGGCTGGGACTCTGTTCCCAGGGCTGATGGAAGACTGGCCCCTGAGCTGCATCCTTGGTGGCTTTTCCTTCTTCATCTCATTGCCAGTGAGGACACCAAGGAGGAGGAAAAAGAGGAAAAGGAGAAAACCAACCACGATCCACCGTCACGAAATGAGCACGCCAGGTTGCCATGCTGCACAGCTCCAGGCAGTACCACGGGCCATGTGGCCAACATGGATGGATCCCTGAGGAGGTGTCCAGTGAGCCTGCATGCCCTGGGCAGCCCTGAAGTCAATAATCCTGCAAAAAATGTCATTCTTTCCCAACAGAAGTCAGTGGGCTATCTTCCGCAGACACCCACGAAATTTCCCTCCTTTTCCTTCCATGAAGGACTGGTGAAAACGTCATCGTGGATCTGACCTGCATCTGGAGACCATCCTTCAGGGGCGCCGCAGAGCTCCTTTCTGCCCAGGCATTTACGGTGCGTGAGAACTTGGAGAGGCGCGCTGTCAAGAGAGTTGGGGTTTTGACTCTGCCATAACTAGTCAGGCCAGGATGAAGGCTGTTACCTACTGTGTGCATCCTTTGATTGACCCTTCAATCCTCACAATAACCCCATGTCACCAGGAGGAAACTGAGGCAAAGTCCACACAACTGGCAAATCGGGTGTGACTCTCTTTCCATCACACCAGTTTGCTGGGCACAGACCGGGAGCCAGATGCTCAGGTGAGTTAGTTCCAGCGGCTTCTTTCTTACGGCCCCCAGACCTCCATTCTCTCCCTCTGCCGCTGGCCTGTCACTGTTGTCTTCTTGAGAGCCTCCCAAAGCCTTGCTGATTTTCTCCCCTCCTGGGCTTTGACCAAGGCTTACCCATGTGGCCACACTTGCAGCAACTTGGGGGAAAAGGATACGAGCTTGGATCCATTTCCCTTAGGAAGGGTCTGAGGCTTCTCATGCTCCATCTAGCAATCGTGTCTTTCTCAAAATATACAAATTGATGTTCTGCAAGAGACTCAACACACAAGTGTACAGGTGACACACCAGGTGGTTTTTTGTCTATGGAGAAAGTGGAACTCAGGGTCCAGCCCCGTAGGGTCTAGCGGGTGTTCTTTTGTATGTGGAGACAATAGATCGCAGGAAAGAAAAACACAAAACACAGAGATAAGAGAAGAATTCAGCTGGGCCCGGGGGATCACTACTACCAAGGTGTGGAGTCCAGTAGTGGCCCCCAGTGCCTGGCCACTCTGACTTTTATTGAGTACAAAGCAGGGGGCAGGGAAGGTAGGATGAGTCACTGGTGGTCAGTGACAGGGTCAGGTAAATCACGTGTCTTGGAGACAGGGGCCCAGGTCTTTCAAGTAGCCAAGGCAAGGAGAAAACCTAATGCATCAGCACTTTAAATTTTATGTTACTATTACTGATTCTATCTTTTAAGAAAACGAGGGACCAGGTGCGGAAGTGGAACATGAAAGTGGACATGGAATGTGACCGCTGAAGCACAGCACCACATAGAGACAGTGAAGCCCCGATGTCTGCGGGCCTCCCTGACAGCATCAGGGTCACTGCAAGAGCTTGGAGGAGTGGAGTTTTCTCCTTGCTCCCCCAGGAAGGAGACAGCTGGGACATTTTGGACATCTCCTTCCGTAGCTGGCTAAACAGCAGGCGCTTTCCCAGCACTGGCGCTGCTGCACAGCCGAGGCACCTTCCAGCAGCCCTTACGCGGGCGTGACAGAGGGCTTAGAGCATCTTGCCTTAGGATCACTTTGTTCACAATGTCACCTCAGTTCCATGCTTCATAACCCGATAGTCATTAGTAAGATTAAAAGATTATATTGAGTATATATATTTCTGTGATTACATATGGATAACTGTGTGATTATTCATGATGATATATAGGAGTAACAATGTAACTATGGCTCTAATTCTTTTCTAGTTCTGTATTCATATGGGAACAGGCTGAGCCTTCAGACCCTTGGCTCAGCACTTGCGGGGTCTCCCATGGGATCTCCCACCCACAGTGGAAGCATTGGAGGAGCCACAGAGAGGGAAGTGAGGGGTGGCAGGTGAGGGCGGCGTGATGTTTCTTCCTCTCTCGGCCAAGCTCTGTCAGTCACTTCTTGCTCCGAGGCACAGACTGTGCTCCAGTTGGAAGCCTCTGACCTCGCTCCAGTGAGAACGGCAAAGAGAGAGGAGGCGACCCAGCTGGCCTTCTGCCTTCTATGGCTGCTTAGCAGGAGGGTGAAATATACTTATTAGCCAAACCCGATGATGGGCCTTCGTTTCTGCTTTTTTAACCCTAGTAGTTTATAAATGTTCCTTTCTCTTTTGCAGCTTTGAACTACACACCATTCTTTAAAGAATGTCAAACTAAAAGTGGATGCAAAAGAATATTTCTCACCATCATGCCATATCAGTTTTTACGTGTAATTTTGTGGCTACGCTTTCCAACCAGAGATCGGTGTTATAATATTCTGAAGTGAAAAGCGTAAAAGAGTTATTGCCATTGAGATGTAAATATGTATAAACACCCTGTTTAGAATCCAGTGATTTCGTCAGGCTTTTGGGAATGCTTGCTTGTCATTTTATAATTGCAATGAAACTGAAAAATAGACCTGAAATTATACAAAAATGCATCGAGGAGTGCCCTGTGTCTATGTTCTCCCAGGTTTTGAAGGCAAATTCTCTATGAATAGGACTTAGAGAGATTCTAATTGATCTTACAATCGAGTTTCCGGTAATTGAACATACCTTTTAGTTTTCTTTAGTTCAAATCATCAGTTCGTGTCTTCTTCATTACAGTTACTGGTGCTGGAAAATAAAATGCAATCCACTGTGATTCGTGTGTAGAATGCTGGTTAGTTCAGCTCCAAAGAGCAAATAAGATGTTCTATGCACAGCCGTCTCCTGGGCCTGCTCATAATAGGTATTCAGTAAATATTTGTTGAATGATTAAATAAGTGAATGAGCGAATGAATACAAGGATGCTGCTATGTAGCATATGTAACTCAATTAATTATTGTGTGTATTTTTTACTGTCTCTCTCCCTTCAATAGGATGACGGCCTCTTGAGGACAGAGGTTTTCGTATGATTTGTTCATGGGTGTATCCCAGGCACATAGCGCGATGACTGGCACGTAAGATACTTGGCAAATATTTCTTGAACCATTAATGAGTCTAAGGCTGTAGCCACAGATTGCACTTTCTCATCTCAGCCAGATGGTTCTTAAATGTATATCTTCAGTCATAAAGGGAATTGGGAGAAATACTTTAGATGTGTTAAAGAATGAGAGCAGATTGTTCACCGTTCCTGGTCTCTTTACACAAATGAGTCTGCCCACAAGAGCCCTCACTGGAAGTGTGTGACAGGCAACTGTAGATCTCAGCGTTTCTCTCTTAGGAATTCCTTCAGGCCACCTTTAACTTGTCTGCTGTGCAGTTTCTCATCTTTTGTTTTTCACTTTTTGGTTCCTCCCACACTCATTTCTCATGAAAGCAGGGACTCAAACAAATGCGTATGCCCGTGTTCACTGTATGCTATTCACAGTAGCCAAAGGTAGAAGCAACCCACAGTGGATGAATGGGTAAACACAATGTGGTACATGCATACAGTGGAATGCTACTCAGACTTTAAACAGGAAGGAAATTCTGACACCTGCTACAACGTGGATAGACCTTGAAGACATTATGCTGAGTGAAATAGGCCAGTCACAAAAGGGCAAATACAGGCTGGGCATGGTGGCTCACACCTGTAATCCCAGCACTTTGGGAGGCCAGGGCAGGTGGATCACTAGAGGTCAGGAGTTCCAGACCAGCCCGGCCAACATGGTGAAACCCCATCTCTACTAAAAATACAAAAATTAGCTGGAAGTGGTGGCACATGCCTGTAATCCCATCTACTCGGGAGGCTGAGGCAGGAGAATCACTTGAACCAGGGAGGCAGAGGATGCAGTGAACTGAGATCACGACACTATACTCCAGCCTGGGTGACAGAACAAGAAAAACTCCATCTCAAAGGAAAAAAAATACTGTGGTTAAATGATAACATTTATGTCATGTATAATTTTATCACAATAATAAATAATCTTTAAAAAGACCCTACCCATAACCACCCATTTGGGCTCTATGTTTCCACCCATGCCTTTGGCTTTGACTTGAGGTCCTATTTCTGAATACATTTTCAGGTATGAATCTTGGCCAGACTCGAGGACTCAGCTGTGTTCCCTGACTCAGGTTTGATTGGCACCTTCTCGTCTTCCATTTGGTCGCCATCTTGAACCTAAAGCAAAGAATCCACTCTTAAATGTTGTCTTGGTTTAAGTCAGGGGCCAGCACAGGAGGATTCTTTATTATGGTTTTCAGTTAACCATTCAGCTTTTTGCAGGTCCCTCGGAGGAGAAGTTGAAAAGATTAATAGAAGGTGAAAGGGCTGGAAATGATAGATTGTGATTATTGTACTAATAAGATGGTGTTGCTGCTAGGAAGGAAATAATTCAATATGATACATATGTATATATACGCATACACTTTTGAGTCTATATATAAATGAGTAGGTGCTTTGGGAACTTGCTTACATATTATCCTAGAGCATGTATGTTATAAAGGCAGGGATTTTTTCATTTTGTTCATTATTTTATTTCCACTGTGCCTGTTATGAAGTAGGTGCCCAATCAACATTAGTTAAGTGGATGAACGAGTACATTTTAAACACACACACACACACACACACACACACACACACACACAGAGACTGAGAGACAGATAGAGTCATTGCTGCTTCTGGCTTAGTGCCAAAAAGAGTTACTTGTAGAGAAACTCAAATCTATTAGAGTGTTCAGCTTGTGATAGGCTTTCTTTCCTGCCACACCATAATTGTGTACTGTTGTAAATGACATCTCTTCCCATGCTTTGGAATGTTGTCTTGTTGCCCAGTGGCGTGCAATGATGCCATCTCCGCTCACTGCAACCTCTACCTCCCAGGTTCAAGCGATTCTCCTCCCTCAGCCTCCCGAGTAGCTGGGATTACAGGCGCCCGCCACCACCACCAGCTAGTTTTTGTATTTTTAGTAGAGGAGTTTCATCATGTTGGTCAGGCTAGTCTCGAACTCCTGACCTTACGTGATCCACCCATCTTGGCCTCCCGAAGTGCTGGGATTACAGGTGTGAGCCACGACGCCCGGCCAATTCTCCCTGTCTACGCTGTTTTGTGTATTTTCATTTTATGAGCAGGTTGGAAGATGAATTTTAAGGGTGTTATTACCTATGTTTGGAGTACATAAAGAAGAAAAACACTGAAATTTTCTTTGTACAGTTTTTAATGCTCCAAAATCTCATGGCAATTAAACAATTATTATTTAAGCAGGATATAAAAAGTTATGCAGAACATGGATGTATTTGAGACACATGTCATATAATAATTATTGGTGTTAGTAATACCAGTTAGTACATAGAACCCAATATTTGTTAATCATTATGTAATTCGTTTTGTTAGTTTACTTTGGGTGATTCCTCTAAGGAATATATGTGACGATATTTTTTTTTTTTTGAGATAGAGTCTTGTTCTGTTGCCCAGGCTGGAGTCTAATGGTGCAATCTTGGCTCACCACAACCTCCGCCTCCTGGGTTCAAGCAATTCTCCTGCATCAACTTCCTGAGTAGCTGGGACTACAGGTATGTATCACCATGCCTGGTGAATTTTTTGTACTTTTAATAGAGACAGGGTTTCTCCATGTTGATCAGGCTGGTCTTGAACCCCTGACCTCAGGTGATCTGCCTGCCTTTGCCTCCCTAAATGCTGAGATTACAGGCGGGAGCCACTGTGCCTGGCCTACATATTATTAATTCTCATAACATTCTTGGGAGCTAAATATTGTCATTCAGCAGTAACAGCATCTCAAATATTAACTGATTTGCCATACAAGAAAGGAACTAAACATTCAGGAACAATGAAAAATTATATAGTACATGTATTTTCTATTTCAAATCGCTCTGAAAAATTCACGCCTAGTCCATTTTATCAAGAAAATGTGCAGCATTTTTTTTCCTATGATTCTAGCTTTTCTTTCTATATAAGATTGAGCTGGAGTATTTTGCCTCTCAGGAAGTGAGTCTCAGGGCAACTTTGTGGTGGGGACACCCATACTGGGTTTTCCACTCTATGAGGACCTGGGACTTCCTGAATGCCAAGAGAAAAGAGAGAGTCCGGGCATGGTGGCTCACGCCTGTAATCCCAGCACTTTGGGAGGCCAAGGCGGACAGATCACAAGGTCAGGAGATCGAGACCATCCTGGCCAACATGGTGAAACTCCATGTCTACTAAAAATACAAAAAATTAGCTGGGGTGGTGGCACACACCTGTAGTCCCAGCTGCTCGGGAGGCTGAGGCAGGAGAATTGCTTGAACCCGGGAGGTGGAGATTGCAGTGAGCCGAGATTGTGCCACTGCACTGTAGCCTGGTGACAGAGCAAGACTCTGTCTCAAAAAAAGAAAAAGAAAAGAGAGATATTGAAAGGAAGGGTTCAGTCCTTGAATTCCTATTTAAATTCCATGATACCAAAGGGGTTAGATCATTGCCAAAAGCTTAAGCAACTGAGCTGCAAATAAAGCTTAATTGGAAATGATGCAGCGAGAGAACAAGAGTTGGGTCAGCAGGTAGGAGTTAGTGGGAGGCACTCCCTCTCTTTAGTTTCTCTGAGGCCTCTTGGAGGATGTCTTTCCCTTTCCTTACTCCACGTGTCCATCACCCGCCTCTGTCCAGGCTTCGTGGCAGCATCAGCAAAGGCAAGGCAACCAGGAAGGACCGCTGAGAACCGAGGTTCCAAACAGGGAGAGCAGAAGGGTAGGGCTTGGTTTTTAAACTACTTCAGTTCTTCCTCCTCCTCTCTCCCTGTCTCTGTGGGCTTTCCCGGCTCATTTCATTTTCCCATGCTGCCATTCTTTGTAAGTGCAACCACAAAGACGCTTTAATATAGCATTAAAAATCCAGTTACCGAAAATCAATTTGTCTATGCAAACTAAGGATGCAGGATGAACAGGATGCTCATTCTGTAACCATCTGAGGACTCTCAGCAGGAAAGGCAGAAATGCTATGGGGAGACATTGATGTCCTACATCCATCCTGTGATCATCCTTGTCCCATTGGTACGTGGCGGAATGAGAACAACTCGACCTCGGCCATCAGGGCTGGAGAGGCCATTGTTGGGCTTAGGAACCTACAGGTAGAGAGAGAGTACTGCAGATAGAAAGTGCTTCACACCCAGTACCTGCATCCACAGCCCAGAGAACAGGTGTAACATACAAGGATCAGGGCTGTCGCTAACGTGTTGGCATCTGGGGCTAATATTCCTAAAAATGATGTAATCTAGAGGTAGAAAAACAACTATCTTGTCCAAAATGAATGATAAAGAGCTGAAGTCACTATCGAAAGGACAGCAGCCTACTAACCAGCAGACAAAGTAAAACATTTTCTAATCCTGTGTTAGATATACGTTTTAAATGATTTAAAAACAAATCTCACATAACCTCACAACAGTCCTCTAATGTAGGCAGGAAACTGTTACCACCCTCGTGTGACAAGGAGATCAGCTAAGTGCCTTGCCAAGGTCACCTGGCATTCACATCTATCTGTGGTGCTGCAGTCTCTCACTCACCCTGGAAACCTGCTTGTTTCTGAATCATTCGAATTGTGGGTCACCCGTGCCTGGGCAGTACCTCCTGCTTCTCTCAAGGCTGCAGATTCCTCCTCTCCTTTCCCACCATGTTCTCATCAGCCCAGGTCCCTGTGGCCTCACTTTTGGTTACCTGTCCAGATCCCCCTAGCTAAGGTCTATCTCTTCTTACAGGCTCCTCCATTCCCAAGGCCGTGGAACACAATTTTCATTCTTCCTGATGTCACTGTCATCCCCAGATGTCCTTGCAGTGCCCAGCACACAGTAGGTGTTGAATCAACCTTTGGTAATGGAAATCTTTCTACGTTAAGGCTCCACTGCCCTGTCTGCCCCTCCAAGTTCTTCATCTAGCCCCGTTTTCTCTCATCTCACTGAGCCAAGACAGGCAGGCTTCCACCTTCACACCCAAACTTGCTCTTCATCTGGAAGGGAGCATGCTCTTGAAACTACTTTTGCAAATTTATAACAAGAGAAATATGACATAGTTGACTCCATCTATTTTTTGTGTGTGTGTGAGATGGAGTCTCACTCTTTGGTTCAGGTTGTCCAGGTTGGAGCGCAATGGCGCGATCTTGGCTCACTGCAACCTCTGCTGTGCGAGTTCAAGAAATTCTCCTGCCTCAGCTTTCGAGTAGCTGGGATTATAGGTGCCTGCTACTGTGCCTGGCTAAATTTTGTATTTCGAGTAGAGACGGGGTTTCACCATCTTGGCCAGGCTGGTCTTGAACTTCTGACCTCGTGATCCACCCTTCTTGGCTTCCCAAAGTGCTGGGATTAGAGGCGTGAGCTGCCACACCCGGCCCTCCATCTTTCTTTTAACCTCCAAGCTGTCCTGGGTCATCCCTGGGTATAGGCCAAGTTAACTTTGGTAGAAATTCAGTTTATAGTTTAACCTTAAAGCAAGGATGATAATAGCCCTTCCCCAAAACTAAACTGACTTTGTAAAACTAATGAAAGGCTTCAGGGTTAGGAAGATGAGAGGGCCTGAATTCCAAGATGTAGGCATAAATGATAACCAGGCATTGTGTTGAAGGTCACAAGACTTATAACTTTCCCAATTACTCCTGTAGATAACATTTTTACTATTGTAGAACCTAAAGTTTGTCTTTTGAGGTGTTTTTTGACTCCTGTATTCCTGTTAACTGGTTAACTCCTCCTAGACCCACCCATTTTCCACAACCCTATGATTTCACCCCTAACTAATCAACAGTCCCCATTCCATGGCCCCCTGCCCACCAAACTATCCTGGAAAAGTTGTAACCTCCAAGGCTTTGGGGAGACTGATTTGAGTGATATATAATTCCAGCAGGTCCAGGGTGAGCTGGCCTCGTGTCGATTCAACTTTTTTTGTGAGATGGAGTCTCTCTCTGTTGCCACACTGGAGTGCAGTGGTGTGATCTCAGCTCACTACAACCTCTGCCTCCAGGGTTCAAGTGATTCTCCTGCCTCAGCCCCCCGAATAGCTGGGATTACAGGCGCGTGCCACCACGCCCAGATAATTTTTGTATTTTTAGTAGGGACAGGTTTCACCATGTTGCCATAGTGATCCACCTGCCTTGCCATAGTGATCCACCTGCCTTGACTTCCCAAAGTGCTAGAATTACAGGCGTGAGCCACTGCACCCAGCCAATTCAACTCTTTCTTTACCACAGTACCATGGTCTCAGTGGATCGATTTTGTCCATGAAGTAGCAGAAGAATCTGTTGGGTAAATATGTTCTCCTCCTTCCTGTGAACCAAAAGTAAAATTCTAAGGCCCCCAACCAACAGAATGGACTCCTCTCTAAGCCAAGGGGACCCAAAGAAACCTGAAAAACTAGGTCAGGCCATATGGGAAGTGGGGGTTGGACATGCCTCATTATACTTTCCTCCCTTTAGTGTTCAGGTGCAACTGAACAAACTTAACATTAAAATAGAGATCTTTTTAAAAATACTTTAAGTTCTAGGGTGCATGTGTAGATTGTGCAGGATTGTTACATAGGTATACACATGCCATGGTAGTTTGCTGTATCCATCCCCCTGTCATCTACATTAGGTATTTCTCCTAATGTTATCCCTCCCCAATCTCCCCACCCGCTGCTATCCCTACCCTAGCCTCCCCACCCCTCAACAGACCCCAGTGTGTGATGTTACCCTCCTTGTGTCCATGTGTTCTCGTTGTTCAACACTCACTTATGAGTGAGAACATGTGGTGTTATTTTTTCTGTTCTTGTGTTAGTTTGTTGAGAATGATAGTTTCCAGCTTCATCCATGTCCCTGCAAAGGACATGAATGCATCCTTTTTTATAGCTGCATAGTATTCCATGGTGTATATGTGCTACATTTTCTTTATCCAGTCTATCATTGATGGGCATTTGGGTTGGTTCCAAGTCTTTGCTGTTGTAAACAGTGCCACAATGAACATATGTGTGCCTGCGTCTTTGTAATAGAATGATTTATAATCCTTTGGGTATATACCCAGTAATGGGATTGCTGGGTCACATGGCATTTCTATTTCTAGATCCTTGAGGAATCGCCACACTGTCTTCCACAATGATTGAACTCGTTTACACTCCCAAAAACAATGTAAAAGTGTTCCTGTTTCTCCACATCCTCTCCAGCATCTGTTGTCTCCAGATTTTTTAATGATTGCCATTCTAACTGGTGTGAGCTGATATGTCCATGTGGTTTTGATTTGCATTTCTCTAACAACCAATGATGTTTTGATTTGCTTTTCTCTAACAACCATTTCTTCATATGTTTGTTGGCCACATAAATGTCTTCTTTTGAAAAGTGTCTTTTCATATCCTTTGCCCACTTTTTGATGGGGTTGTTTATTTCTTGTAAATTTAAAACAGAGATCTTAACACTGGAGCTTTGTAGCAATAGACGCCAAATTTCAACCTGACTCCAGTATAATATCACATGACAGATAAAAAAGGAAATCAAAATATTTTACCCCAAAATATGTTTCTTTGACAAAGACCTGGGATTTCTTTGACAAAGAAACATATTTTGGGGTAAAATATTTTGATTTCCTTTTTGGAAATCATATTTTGGGGGTAAAATATTTTGATTTTTCTTATATATTTCCTATATCTATCTATATATTTATTTTTTATTTTTTTGAGACGGAGTATTGCTCCATTGCTAGGCTGGAATACAGTGGCACAATCTCGGCTCACTGCAACCCCTGCCTCCCAGGTTCAAGTCATTCTCCTGCCTCAGCCTCCTGAGTAGCTGGGACTAGAAGCGCGTACCACCTTGCCTGGCTGATTTTTTGTATTTTAGTAGAAATGGGGTTTCACTATGTTGGCCAGGATGGTCTCAATCTCCTGACCTCGTGATCTGCCCACCTTGGCCTCCCAAAGTGCTGGTATTACAGGTGTGAGCCACCGAGCCCTGCCTCTATGTCATATTTTGAAATGGCCCTGCAAAGCCATCTTTTGCGGGAGAAAATATTCAGCTGTAAAAAATGTCTATCAACATAACCAGATCTTTCCCTTTCCAGGTCCTCCCAATCCTGAGGAGATTAACTGAGAGTCTAGCACCTTTTAGAAGTCTGAATAGGAAACATTTGCCATCTATTATTTCTAAGGGTGGCCGCCTATATGACTTCATCTACATAATAAGAACCTTGGGCTGGGCACAGTGGCTCATGCCTGCAATCCCAGCACTTTGGGAGGCTGAGGCAGGCGGATCATGAAGTCAGGAGTTCGAGACCAGGCTGACCAACATGGTGAAACCCTGTCTCTACTAAAAATGCAAAAATCTGTGGGGCATGGTGGCAGGCACCTCTAATCCCAGGTTCTCAGGAGGCTGAGGCAGAAGAATGGCTTGAACCCAGGAGGCAGAGGTTACAGTGAGCTGAGATCAGGTCATTGCACTCCAGCCTGGAGGACAAGAGTGAGACTTTGTCTCAAAAAAAAAAAATTGACAAATGGAAACCTTTTTCTCTGGTCCTGACTATGATTTAAAAGCATTTAAATGTTAGTGTTGTCTACTTGCTAGATATGATCATCTGAAAGTTGAGGTAATCTGGAGTGGTTTTATTTTACAGTCACGTTTTCATTTTAGTGTATCTGGAATATTTTTGAATGCTGGTAGAGTCACACAGTTCTATACTTAGCTATTTGGCCTATAAATAGAGTATGATCTTAAAAATAATTGCAATTGGGTGACTAATGTGACAGAAGGGTGAAAGAACTTCTCATCCACCCGAGTTGATGTTGCTAGGTTATAGAGGTAACGGCCAAGGAGAAAAGGACAAACTCTTCCTTCCCACATCGTCGTTGGTCACCCTACTTTTCTTTTGGCCAACTTTTTACAGCCGGGCTCTGGATCATTCTCCTGAAGGCTCAACCAAGCTCCTGTTTCCCGCCTAACCCACACTGGAGGCACGAAGCGTATTAAGACTTGTCTCTCCTCTACCAAGATTCAGAGTGAAGACTGCGAGGAGGGCTCCAGAGTCAGCCCCAGTTCCCAGGGGAAACTCACCACTTTTCCTCCCAATATCAGAAAATCTTAGGGAGTGGGCTTTGGCCACGGCTTTCTCTTCCAGTTCTGACCCTGCCCAGGCCATAGTCTCCACCCTGTAATGAGGTGTCTGGTACAGTGGTAGGAACCGAGCAAGTGGCTGAGCCAGATACCTCATCAAATAGGTCTCAGAGGATGGCCGAGCGTTTAGGTAGGTCCTGCCCTTGATGGCGGTACCATTGTGCCTCCTCTGGCTCTGAGACTCTGGTGTCCCTTGGATGCTGCACTTTGCTAGGGGGACTGGGCCTCAGAAGGGAGCTTCCATGGCCTCTCAGTGCCCTTCATCACTATGCGTCTTGTCCATGTCTCAAGTTACGCCCAGGGTGAGACGAAATCTATGAATGATAGCATGACAGCAACATTTACCATTTATTGAGTTTCAGCGATAGGCTGGATATCACAGTAGTGCTTATCACACGTCTTCTTATTTAATTTTCACTGCAAACCCACCAAGTAGGAATCTCCCTTTCCATTTTACAAATGAGAAGGATAAAAGGTTGATAAATGTAAGTAACTTGCAAGGGTAAGGATATCTAGCTAGCAAGTGAAAGTTGGAATTCAATCCAGGGCCACGTGAAGCTAAGCTCATACTCCTTTTTTTTTTTTTGGAGACAGAGTCTCTCTCTGTCACCCAGGCTGGAGTGCAGTAGTGCGATCTCAGCTCACTGCAACCTCTGCCTCCCGGGTTCAAGCAATTCTCCTGCCTCAGCCTCCTAAGTCGCTGGGACTACCGGCGCACACCACCACACCCAGCTAATTTTTTGTATTTTTAGTAGAGGCAAGGTTTCACTGTGATAGCCAGGATGGTCTCGATCTCCCAACCTCATGATCCGCTCACTTTGGCCTCCCAAAGTGCTGGGATTACAGGCGCCAGCCACCGCGCCCCGCCAAGCTCAGACTCTTAGCTACTATTAGGATATGTTGACTTTCAACAAGATTTTGGATTTTTTTCCTGTCCCAAACTACCTCCCTCTTCTCTCTCTCTCTCTCTTTTTAAGACTCAGAAGGTGAAACACCTAGGTCGCATAAACACAAGTTATTTTATTTGTCTCATTTGCATTATGCCATTGGCTGAAGCAAAGTCTGTTTAATGCTTTTTTACAAAAGTATTTCCAAAGCCCCTGAATCAGTGCTGTGTACATAGTTGGCCCACAATAGGCAGGGACATAGGGAGAGGAGAGAGCGTATGACCTAGCTCACACTTTGTCCCAGAATCTGGTACGCTGGCAAAACCAAGTCCCTGACAGCACATTAGTCGCTATGGACTTGGCAACGCATGCCCCTGTCATCTACGAATAGTAGTTCAATCAACAACTGCCCTTTGTAGGCTGATGGGATGTCTAGCCCTATGTAAACATTTCTTTTTTAGCACTAGTTCTTAATTCCTGCAGCCCTTGGTTTGTCACCAGTTTCTTGAGAAAATAATCTGTCCATGTTCTCCAGTCATGGGATGATGACTCAGGCTGGGGATTCAGGCCATTCTCTGTGCAGTAGCTGGACTTGCTGCTCCGTCCTGCTTGGACCCAAGCCAGCACACCACGGAGAGGTGCTCCTTCCACCTCCCGGTGACCCATGCCAGCCCTTCTGCTCCTTCCCCTCTGCTGCTCTTGCCTTTGTGGTTGCCAGAGTAACCATAAAAATATTACTCCACATGCCGTAGGAACAAAATGTCAGTGCACTTTACTATTGTTTTAATTTAAAAACGTGTGAAAATAACTCCAGCCTGGGAGAAATGCTCTTTCTGGCAGATGATTCCTTTTGGAAGGAGAGGTACAAAATCAGTGTGAAGAACTCAGGGGCAGGAACGATACCTAGGTTTAGGATAAGAGCCTAAACTTCTGTGTCCTATGTCAATGGTTAATATCCCATACATGCTTGTCCAATGAAAATGAATGAATGGAGGAGTGGAAAATGTGACACAAACTTTGCTGAAGAATTTAGGAATATGTAAATGGTATATATAGATTTTAAAGTAAAACTCTTAATGCCTGTTATAAATTATAGTAGAAATGCTATGATAAACTTCAGGATGGTGAGTGAAGCGCATGGAGTAGTGTGCCCCCAATTTCATGTTCTTCCAGAACCTCAGAATGTGACCTTATTTGGATATCAGAGTCTTTGCAGACATAATGAGTTAAGGATCTTGCAGTGAAAGCATTCTGGACTTCGGATGGGCCCTAATCCAATGACTGGTGTCCTCACAAGAAGAGGGGACTGATGAGCATGGAGGCTCATGCCTACACCTGCACTTTGGGAGGCCGAGGTGGGAGGATTGCTTGAGGCCAGGAGTTCAAGAACATCCTGAGCAATGCCCCCAGGACACCCTCACCCCCACCTCTGTATCTACAAAAAATTTTTTTCTTTTCTTCATGTGGTATTTTTTTTTAAATTGTACTTTAGGTTCTGGGGTACATGTGCAGATCATGCAGGATTGTTGCATAGGTATACACATGGCAATGTGGTTTGCTGCCTCCATCCCTCTGCCACCCACATCTGGCATTTCTCCTCATGTTATCCCTCCCCAACCTCCCCACCACCCCTGGCTGTCCCTTGGCCCCCACCAAAGACCCCCGTGTGTGATGCTCTCCTCCCTGTGTCCGTGTGTTCTCATTGTTCAACACCTGCCTATGAGTGAGAACATGCGGTGTTTGATATTCAAAAAAATTTTAAAAATTAGCTGGGCATGGTGGCACACAGCTGTAGTCCTAGCTATTTGGGAGGCTAAGGCAGGAGGATTGTTTGAACTCAGGAGTTCAAGGCTGCAGTGAGCTGTGATTGCACCACTGCACTCCAGCCTGGGTGACAGAGTAAGACCGTATCTCAACCATAACAAAAATAAATTTCCTAATATGTAGTGAGTTTATTTGTTCAAACCTTAAAAAAACAAAAAAGAAACAGGTTATCTTATTATTATCCTGGAAGAATTCTTTATATTTTAAATATAAATCTTTTATTGCGTATGTATTGTAAATATTTTCTCCTAATCTTTGGCTTGCCTTTTAATTTCTTAATAAAATTTTAAATTTCAGTGGAGTCTAATTTATCAACTTTTTTCTTTTACAGTTTGTAATTTTTGTCCTAGCTGAGGATAGGACAAAAATTTTGTATCCATCTTAGACACAAACCAAAGTGATGAACATTTCCTCTGAAATTTTCTTCTAGAAGTTTTATTGTTTTAGTTTTTACATTTAGGTTTATGATCCATTTTGAGTGAATTTTTGCATATGAATATGGAATGGGGTATGACAAAGTTCCTTTTGTACATTCGTATCCAATTGTTACGGCACTGATTGTTGAACAGATGATTCTCTCCCTCATTGAATTACCTGTCACCTTGATCAAAAGTCAATGGAGCTGGGTGCAGTAGTGCACATCTGTAGTCCCAGCAATTTGGAAGCTGTGGTTAGGAGGATCGCTTGAGCCCAAGAGTTTGAGGTCAGCCTGGGCAACATTGTGAGAACTTGTCTCTTTAAAAAAATTTTTTTTTTTTTGAGATGGAGTTTCATTTTTGTTGCCTAGGCTGGAGTGCAATGGTGTGGTCTTAGCTCACTGCAACCTCCGCCTCCCGGGTTCAAGTGATTCTCTTGCCTCAGCCTCCTGAGTAGCTAGGATTACATGCACCTGCCACCATGCCCAGCTAATTTTTTTGTATTTTTAGTAGACAGGGGGTTTCGCCATGTTGGCCAGGCTGGTCTTGAACTCCTGACCTCAGGTGATCCAACTGCCTCAGCCTCCCAAAGGGCTGGGATTACAGGCGTGAGGTACCACACCTAGCCAATTACAAATCAATTGATCACATATATGTGGGTCTATGTCTGTACTGTCTATTCTGTTCTATTGGTTTATCTTTACTACATTAAGAGCACACCATTTTGATTACTGTAGTAGTAAAGTGAGTCTTGAAATAGGTAGTGTAAATCTCTTTCTTTCTTTCTTTTCCTTCCTTCTTTTCTTTTCTTTTCTTTCTCAGGGTCTCACTCTGTCACCCAGGCTGGAGTGCAGTGGCATGATCACAGCTCACTGTAGGCTCAACCTCCCAGGCTCTGGCAATCCTCCCACCTCCTGAGTAGCTGGGACTCTAGGCATGGGCCCGAATAATTTTTTGATTTTTTATAAAGACGATGTCTCACTATGTTGCCTAGGCTTATTTTCTTTTTTAAAAAAGTTGTTCTGGGCTGGGTGCAGTGCCTCACCACTGTAATCCCAGCACTTTGGGAGGCTGAGGTGGGAGGATCACCTGATGTCAGGAGTTTGAGACCAGCCCTGGCCAACATGGCAAAACCCCATCTCTACTAAAAATACAAAAATTAGCTGGGCGTGGTGGCTCGCATCTGTAATCTCAGCTACCTGGAAGGCTGAGACAGGAGAATTACTTGAACCCAGGAGATGGAGGTTGCAGTGAGCTGAGAGCACACCACTGCACTCTAGCCTGGGCAACAGACCAAGACTCTGTCTCAAAAAAAAAAAAAAAAGTTGTTTTGGCTGTTTTAGGTGCTTTGTATTTCTATATACATTTTATAATTGATTTGTAAAATTCTAAAATGTTTGCTAAAATCAGGATTGCATTGAATCTATACATCATATTGGGGAAAACTGATAACAATATTGACCCTTCTGATCCAGGAATACAGTATATCTTTCCGTTTTGGGGGGTCTTCTTTAACTTTTCTTTAGAATGGTATGTAGCTTTCAATATACAGGTCTTGCATTTTTAAATTAAATCTTTTTTCAAGTATTTTAATTTTCAGTAATATTAGAGATTTGATTTTTAAAATTTCATTTTCCAATTCTTTCCTGTGCCTGTATAGAAGCACTCTTGACTTTGATGCATTAACCTGAAATATTATCTCATTGCTGAACTCACTTTTAACTTCTAGTAGCTTTTTTGTAGCTCTTTGGATTTTTTTACATAGACAGTTAGTGCTATCTGTGAATAAAAACAGTGTCACTTCTTTCTTTCCAACATGATGGCTTTTATTTCTTTTTCTTGTCTTTTTGGACTAGCCAGGACTTACAGTACAATTTTGCAGATGAAGGATACCAAAATATTATACCCCAAAATATACTGCTCTAACATATTTCAAGATGGCTATTCAGCATGACTGAAAAGCTGTCTTTTGTGGGGGAGATTTGCATCTATAGAGAAAGTCTGCATCGATGCCACTAGGCTTTCTCTGAAGCTCTCCTTTGTCTGATCTAGCAAAGACTGAGAGACTAACACCTTTAAAGGTCTAAAAGAAACATTTACCACCTGTTCTCTCCGAGGACGGCTACCTGTGTGATTTCATCTACAGAACAAAATGACCTTTGCTATCCAGACCTCCTCTTCTCTCTCTCCCAAACCCGTCTTGCCACCGTAACCTGATTTACTACCATAAACTGTTTTTGGCCATGCTCTGAGCCAATACATGCTTTGGCCATTCTTTCTGTAACCTCAAGATGGTAGATAAGCTTCTGTACCTTACTGGGGGGTTGTATTAATCACGCTGTAGTTCTCCATGCACCGTAATAAATTTGTATGCCATTTCTCCTAGTAATCCTCCTTTTGGCGATTGATTTTTCAGCAAATCTTCCAAGGTGAAAAGGGAAAATTTCCCCTGACTTCTATACACAGAACTGGTGAAAACAGACATCTTTGCCCTTTTTTCTAATCTAGGGGAAGGCAATCTTCACCAAAAAGTGTGATGTTAACTCAAAGTTTCTCATAGGTGGCCTTTATCAGGTTGAGGAAACTTCCTTCAATCTTTAGCTTGTGTGAGTTTTTATCAGGAATGGACTTTGGATTTTGTCAGATATTTTTTTTTTTTCTGAGACTATTGCGATGACCACATGGTTTTAATTTTTTGGTGTGCTAATATGGCAAAAATACATGGATGGATTTTAAAATACGAAGTCAACCTTGCATTCCTGGAATAGACCCTACTTGGTCATGATGTGCTTTTCTATTATTTGTTGCTGAGTTGGATTTCTAATGTTTTGTTAGAAATGTTAGGATGCTTGTGTGGCTATGAGGGTTATAGTCTCTAGTTTTCTTGTCTTATAATATCTTTATCAGGTTTGGTATGAGAAAACAGGTAGGGAAGTGTTTTATCTTCCACTATTTTCTGAAAGAGCTTTCCTACAATTGGAATTAAAATTTCCTTTCGTGTTTGATAGAATTTGCTAGTGAAACCATCTAATCCTGGAGATATTTTTGGGAGAAAAGATTGTTGACAATGAATTGAATTACTTCAGTAGATATAGAGCTACTTGCATTTTGCTATTTCATTTGTGTTGCTTTTGATAATTGTGTGTTTTTGGAAGTTGAATAATTTCATCTAGTTTGCAAAATTTATTGACAAAAATATTCATAATGTTACTTTATTTATTTATTTATTTATTTATTTATTTATTTATTTATTTTGAGACAGAATCTCTTTCTGTCGCCCAGGCTAGAGTACTGTGGCACAATCTTGGCTCACTGCAACCTCTGCCTCCTGGGTTCAAGTAGTTCTCCTGCCTCAGCCTTCTGAGTAGCTGGCTTTACAGGCATCTGCCAGCATGCCTGGCTAATTTTTGTATTTTTAGTAGAGACGGAGCTTCACGATTTTGGCCAGGCTGGTCTCAAACTCCTGACCTTAGGTGATCTGCCCACCTCAGACTCCCAAAGTGCAGGGATTACAGGCATGAGCCACCACACTTAGCTTACCTTATCTTTTTAAGGACTGTAGAATCAGTAGTGATTTCTCCTTTTTCAAATCCTTATGTTCTCTCTCTCTCTCTTTTATCAGTAATTTGTGTTCTCTCTCTCTCTCTTTTATCAGTTTAGCTAAAGTTTTATCAATTTTATTCATCCTTTTAAGAAACTTTTTTTGTTTTATAGATTTTCTATTTCTATTTCTATTTCTATTGATTTTTGTTCTTAACTTTATTACTTTCTTCCCTCTGTTTGTGGTGAGATTAATTTGGACTTCTTTCTTTGGGGTTTTAAAGTGGAAGCTTTTCAAATTATTGATTTGGAATCCTTCTTTTCTTATATGTTTATTGCTATGCATTTCCCTTTCCACACGATTTGTCCTCTACCTGCACATTTTGATATATGGCATTCTCATTTTCATTCAGTTCAAAATATATTCTAATTTTCCTGGTGTTTTCTTATTTAATCTATGGGTTATCTTGAAATATGCTGCATAATTTTGAAGATTTTAGGAATTTTTCAGATACCGTTCTGTTATTTATTTCATTGTAGTCAGAGAACATACTTTGTTTGATTTTGGTACTCTTAAATTTATTAAGACATGTTTTATAGCCCAGAATATGGCTCATATTGGTGAATGTTCCATATAGACTTGGAAAAAATTTGTGTTCTGCTGTTGCTGGGCAGTGTTCTACAAATGCCAATTAGATCAAGTTGGTTGACAATGGTGTTTTATAGTCTCACTGATTTTCTCACACTTGTCCTGTCAACTCAATCAGAGATAAGTATTGATATCAACTAAAACTGTGAATTTGTCTATTTTTCTTGTCAGTTCTGGTTTTGCTTTGAAGCTTTGTTGCTAGGTACATACAGATTTAGGATTATATTCTCTTGACAGTGATGCTTTTACCATTATGAAATAATCATCTTTACTGAAACATACTTTATCTAATATTAGTATAGCCACTATGGCTTTCTTTTTACTAGAATTCTGTGGCATATCCTATTTAATCCCTTTACTTCTAAACTATTTGTTTCTTTTTAGTTAAAATGAATTTTTTATAGGTAGCATATGTCTTGCTTTTTTAAATATCCAGTCTGATAATCTTGTCCTTTTATTGAAATGTTTAGTCCATTTACATTTAATGTAATTAGTGATATGTTTGGGTTTAAATCTACTGTCTTGCTATTTGTTTTCTGTTTGTCTCATCTGTTCTTTGTTTCCATCTTCTTCTTTTCTGCCTTCTTTTTGCTATATTGAGTATTTCTATGATTGTATTTTTGGGGGCTTATTGGCTATGACTTTGTTTTATTATTACTTTTTGTGGTTGCTCTAGGATTTACAGTTTTCATCTTTAACTTATAGTTCAAACTTGCAAATAATATTATGCCACTTCACATGTAGTGTAAGAACCTTACAACAATATACCTTAATTTCCTCTTTCTACCCATTGTCAAACATTTTAAATAACTTTATAACATTTTATAAACTCTGCAACACATTATCACTTTAGTCAACTATCATTTAAATTTAAACATGAATGAAATAAGAAAAAAATGTTCCTTATTACAGTAAAAATAAGATAATGATACTTCCTTGCTTAAAACCTTCCAACAATTTCCTGCTGCAGTTTCGATTACATCTAAACTCAAAACGTTTCACAGGTTTAAGCTAGTTAGGGGGAGGGAACATGTCATTGTGTTTTCAGCATCTAGCTCCATGCTTCTTTCATGAAGAGTACTCAAGAACTTGTTCCATTATTAACTAATTTTCATTTTTGTCTAATTTACATATCAAAGGAACTAATGAACCTAAATGAATGCCTGGTGGTAAAAACCATAAGGTGACAATTTTACCACTGCTCACCCCAGCTCCTAGGCAGAAAGTATGTTACATAAGAGAGGGACATGTTCATTATTGTTTAGCACAGCATCAGGCTTATTGTAAACAGTAAGTATAGCTGAATGAATGTATGATATGTTGTCTTTCCTAGGGTACTTAGTTACTGTTTTAGTTTCTGCTGTTTCCCTATTTCCCAACAAATTAGTGCAGCAGCTAGTGGTATACCCAGGATCAATATCATAGAATTGTGCAAATTGAATCTTATACACCAGCTTGTCTTCACCTTTGCTAAATATTCTGTATCCCGTGGTGCTTGGCAGGCAAGAAATGAGAGCTTTATAACATTTATTCATCTTAAAAGACTTCTTATTTCAAAGGAGTCCTTGAGAGGCATTCATAGCCTGTTTATACCTTTCAAGACTTTTTTTCAGCTTCAATGCCAACCTAACTTATCTTCCCAGACTAAAAATTTTTTGAAAGTACTTTTAGTCTGTTATCACAGTTGATTATTTTAATTTCCTTATTTTTTACTCTCTTCCATTTCACTGTGTATTTGTTGAGAGTGATTAAGCAAAGTTGCATACAGTATTCCAAGCATAGGCACCCATAGTTTGTGTATGGAGTTGGAGTCTATTTTTTATTTATTTTTGTTCATTACTAAGGATGCCTAGCATAATGTTATTCCCTTTGGCCTTGGGGACACGTGAGGTTTTCTACTTCTGGCAGTGACCTGTGTCTCAGAGCCTAACATCTTCCTTGTGTATTTGAATACTTTCACTCACTTTGAAACTCATGGACCTTCTTTTCTGGCTCATTTTGGCTTGGGAAATCTGTACTGAGTTTTCAGGACTTGAAATTTCACTACTTAGAAAAACCTTAATGTCATGGGTCACATTTGTGATACTGTTTATTCTGGATTCCAAGTCATGGATATGTTTAAATAAAGTAGGTCTGGTACCAAGCCCTTGGGGACCCATGGGGTTTGTATTTTCTCCCTCTGTTTCCTATATCTAAATAGATTTGCTGTCCTAGAACCAGATTAAAGGCTCCTTGAAAAAAATTTTTTTAATAAATCACATGCACAGATTCAATCCTGTCCATATGTCTTTTGTCTCCTCAAAAAAAACGTAAGATGAGTTAGGCATGATTTCCTAGGACAGAAATGATGGTGTCTCGTGCTCCCCCTCTGGACCCCTGATCTGTGTATTTCCAGGCATCTGTTGCTATGGTGTGAATTTTGTGTGCCCTCAAAATGTATAAGTTGAAATCCTAACCCCGCCCCAAGCTGATGGTATTAGGAGGCGGGACCTTTGGGAAGTGATTAGGAAGCAAGATTAGAAAGGAATTTGGCCTATGAATCAGGCAAGCTCTTACCAGACGCAGAATCTGCCAGTGCCTTGATCTTGGACTTTCTAGCTCCTAGAATTGTAAGAAACAAATACGTGTTGTTTATGAGCTACCTGGTCTATGGCATTTTGTTGCAGCCGTGCAAACACAGGAAGATGTTTGTGATTCCACCTTTTATTGCTGTTTCTGCCAGTTTATCTGGGATGGAAGTGGGATTTACTGCCTGCTTGCCTGTGTGCGCTTGCTCGCTCGCTCTCTTTCTTCCCCCCTCCCTCTTTTCTTCCTTCCTTCCTCTTTCTTTCTTTTCTTTCTACCCTTTGCTGCAGTTTTTTAGAAAAACACTCTGCCACTTTAGTCACATCAAATTTTTAAGAATATGGTCTTTGGATTTGTGATGTACCTCTCACATTTGTCTTGTGTTTTTAACAAGGTGTTTTGAAAACCTAGAGATTTTTTGCAAGCCATTTGCTCCTTTTTCAAAAAGACTGCTTTCTTCATCGTCAGGGCTCTGTTTGCTGGTGGAAGGTCCTGGCTGGCTCTCTTCCTCCGCACCCGGAATTTAATTGTCCTGTGACTACTGTTACCCAGAACCACTCTGCACCTGTCGCTCTTAATGACTTAGTGAGCAGTCCAGTATATTTCCTATCCTGTGTTCCCTGAAGTGACTTGTTCTAGCCCCAAACCTCATCTACATGTGATCTGGATGAGGCACTCTGCCTGTTTCTGTGTGGGTTATGGGAGTTCTCCATTATTCTTAACTGATGCAATTTGACGTTTCTCAGTGCTGTTATCTGTCCCTGCCCAGTCTCAAGGCTTGGGATGATGTTATTTCTGGAGCACTGCTCTGTCCCTTCCTGTGCCCTGTCTTCATTCCTTCTGATGCACCACGCTAAATGGAAGAGCGGATACATCCTTGACTTGCGTAGTCTGCTCCTTTCTCCAAACAGCCTCCCCTAACAAACGATTGAAGGCTTCTTCTTTCCCTATGGGTCCTGCAACTGCGGCCCTACTTTTTAGCATGCTGTGCTGTAATTGCTCTGAACCTTTTTTCACTTAGACTTTGCGTGTTTCCCGAAGGTAAATCTCGTGTGTGTGTCAACGCACCTTTGCGCAATTGTTACGTGGAAGGACCAGAGTTCAACAGGGATGCTGAAAGCAACCGCATTCTTTCCTCTCGAGGTCTCTTTGCAACCTTGTAGAGGCTTGTTTTTTGCCCGGAGGACATTCCTGTCACTTTTAGTCACGAGAATAGTCTTGGCTCCATGCTGGAATGTTCAGTCCAGTTTCATAACCATGACTTTAAACTTCATATAAAAAGTGTGTCCCTCCCAGAGATTGGGAGGGTCTGGCTGAGGAGCCTAAAGCTCCTTATGGACTGTGAGGTCAGCTTCCCTTTAATTTCCCTCCTTTGAGCCTCCTTGCACCCCCACCAGGCCCCTTTCACCTTCCAGGGCTGGAGGTGGCCCCTGAGAGTGAGGCCAAGAGCACAGCAGGAACAGTCTTAAGTTACCAGCACTGGGAAGATTTTTAAAGGCGATTCTCTGAGCGATGTTTTTAGGGATTGCTCAGAGGGCCACCCCTCTCCTCTTCAGCTGCCCGCAAGTGGTGATGCCTCCTGCACCTCACCTCTCCCCAGCCCCGGCGTCTGCTTCTTCAGCACACCTCCATCCAGTCTCTTTGTGTCGTGGTTGTTCAGCCCCTGGCAGGTAGTTTTCTTGGGTAGACTCCCTTAAGAAAGTCCTAGGTTGCATGCCATAGCTGGACTAAGGGAAATACTTCTCTCTGCAGTCTGTAGCTGGCAGCTAGCTCCTGGTGTGGCTGTGTATGGTCCCCTAAAAGAGCCATTTACGGCTGGGTGCAGTGTTTCATGCCTGTGATCCCAGCACTTTGGAGGCCGAGGCGGGCAGATCATGAGGTCAGGAGTTCGAGACCAGTTTGACTAACATGGTGGAACCCTGTCTCTACTAAAAATAAAAAAAATTAGCCAGGCGTGGTGGCGGGCGCCTGTAATCCCAGCTACTCAGGAGGCTAAGACAGGAGAATTGCTTGAACCCGGGAGGCAGAGCTTGCAGTGAGCTGAAATTGCGCCACCACTGCCCTCCAGCCTGGGCGACAGAGACTCTGCCTAAAAAAAAAAAAAAAAAAAATCCACTTACTATTTGCATTTCTTAGGCATGAGTCAGATAGAAATCTCCAGGGGATCCATATCAAGCTTTCTGTGTAGCCTGCTTGCAGCCCATCTTCCTGGCTTGAGGCGAGCCAGGGAATGGACATCTTGTGCCCTCCGTCTCTTCTCCCTGAGATGGGTGGGCGGGGTTAGGAATAGGACAGCACTCCAACTTTCTCCAAAGAAAGAAATCATCTCTCTCAGCCACTTCTACCTCTACTGTAAGCTTCAAAATCAGTGTCCAGCACTCTCTCTGCAAGTCCCACACAGGTGTCTTAATATTCTCTTTAGAATGTGGGAGTCTTGTTTACCTGTTTTGTTGTTTTTGACCTTCTGGTGCCCTAGCTGAGGCTGAGATGAGAGAGTGCCATCCTGTTACATTTGTATTTTTAGCACCTAGCTCAGTGCCTGCTACATAATAGGTGCTCAAAAACTTGTTTCTTTTTTGAACAAAGAAATCATTAATAAACTACAGTAAGAAAAGAAGGGTCAGGCGCGGTGGCTCATGCCTGTAATCCCAGCACTTTGGGAGGCCAAGACAGGCGGATTACAAGGTCAGGAGTTTGAGATGTGGCCAATATGGTGAAACTAAAGTACTACAAAATACAAGTACTAAAAATACAAAAGATAGCTGGGTGTGGTGGCAGGCGCCTGTAGTCCCAGCTACTCAGGAGGCTGAGGCAGAATTGCTTTAATCTGGGAGGCAGAGGCTGCAATGAGCCAAGATCGTGCCACTGCACTCCAGCCTGGGCACTAGAGCAAGACTCTGTCTCAAAAAAAAAAAGAAAAAAAAAAAAAGAAAAGAAAAAAAACAAAAAAAGAAGGTTGGCAACGGCCAATCCAGATAACCCATGAGTGTAACCCAGGCAAAATATTTCCACGGACCCTGAGATTTCACAATTGAGGCAAGATGAGACTTCAGGGAATTCAGAATGTCTGCTAAATTCCTGACTCCTCTAAGTACAATATAAAACTTAAAAATAAATCAGATGAGCTTTTACGTAATGCCTTGGCCCGTCTCAGTTCAAGTGCAGATTCCTGGGATGATGCCACCATTTCTTTACTTCTTGGGGTTCATCTCCAAGATTGCTCCCTTGGCCTTGGTCCTTCTTATACCCTTTAATCATAAGGGCCACTGGCCTTCCTGGCCTATCCTGCCTCAGATCTGGATGATGCCTTCTTACCATTCAGCTTACGAGTCACTTGCTCCAAGGAGCATTCCAGCCTTTCCCCTCACTGCCCCATCTTATGTACCAGTCACAGGACTCACCTGTCTGCACTGAACACCTTGTAAGCTCCAGGAAGCAGGCACTGCCTTGTCCACTCTGTACGCAGGGAAACAAGCGCGGAACCAGGCAGAAGTAATGCTGAATGAGTGGGTGGATTGGTGCAAGAGCATCAGCTGAAAACCCTCCGAGTGGGCTTTAGGGTAGGTCCGCACTGCACATCTGCCTTCAACTCTCATTAGTGTACAGCATATATCAGGGAGAGGATGTTGGTTTGGGCAACCTCAACCTTCATGGCTGAACCAAGCCCCCACTGGTGGCCCCGCACACCTGCCACCTGAAGTATAAGCACAGAATTCTGCCAAATATCACAGCACAGGGGCTGAAAAATCATGTCACTCTTGAGGTTTAGAGCTTCTATTCTCTATCTCACATTCCTTAGTCCTTCGCCTTTAGAAATTTCCCTGTGCTCATGACATCCAATGACAAATTCAAAAAGATAGTTCTGTTTGTATCATAGCACAGTTACTCAGTTTAAATCTAGTTAAGAACTGTAGAAGCTGGTGTCAACACGCTCCTGGATTTTATAACCTTCCCAAAGCATCACCGTCTTAGCTCTGGATGTAACCTACTCTTTTTCTCCCGCACCACCTCTACCCCAGACAAACATAGTTAAATCAAGTTGCAGCTAGAATACAGTAGGATCTTGTAGTAAGAAAAAAACCGAAAAAACAAAAGACCTCCCCCAAACCCCCACTCCAATATATTATATACAAAAGACATCCAGCATGTGTGACAGGAAGTTGTTTTACAGATAGGGTCTTGCTGTGTTGCCCAGGCCAGAGCGCAGTGCCATGGTCATAGCTCACTGCTGCCTCATGCTCTGACAGGAACATTTGATTAAACTGGAATATGAAAACAAAGGAGGCTATTTTAGTAAATTATGTTACTACGTTTTTAGACATTTGAGGAATACTAAAGTATTTCCATTTGGAAATGATGAACATGAACCCCCTCATTTGATGACACAAAACATACTCTTTTCTTAAGGGATTGTCTACAGTTCACGAGACTATCCTCTTAATCATAAAATCTAACATACTACATACATGTCTCATATGACAAGACAATTATAAGAAAGTTGAGGCCAAATCTGCTGTTTGCCTATTCAATGTTCACCTTCCTTTTTTTCTTGTCAAGGGAGCCCTAATTTTGTTGAAGGTGGCAATGCAGCCAGCTAAAATCTATATTTCCATTGCCTCTCTTATAAAGACAGGGGACTAAATTCTAGCCAATGATTACTGGTGGAACTTCCAGGAAAGCTGTTTAACTGGTGGATTAACTCATATGGCATGCTCCCTTTGCCCCACCATACACGCCCTGCTCCCATCTGGAATTTGGATGCAATGGCTGCTGCAGCAGCAGCCGTGTTGCAACAGTGAGACTTGACTCCATGAACTAAGGATGATGGACTGATAAGACGGGAGGTTGGCATACTGATGACATCATGGGGCCATGGCACTAGTTTTGGACTGCCTACTTTTAGACTTAATGTTACGTGAGAGAAATGATCTCCTCTGTTGTTTAAGTTCCTCTTCTTTTTATTTTTAGGTTTCTATTACTTGTAACTAAAGAAAAAATTCTAAAAGATAGTGGAATATTATGAGATGGTGAGTGTGCACTAGATGAGAACTTGCCAAAGAACCTCTTTTAATATTGGTAATAATAATAATGATGGAAAAATTAGAAAAATCTATATTTTTAAAGTTGTTGCACTGAACATACCATCTGATTGATTTTATTTCTGATAATATAAATAATTTCAGTTCTAAGTTTAACAGGAGCCACAAACAATTACATAAATACGTACACATACACGCATGTACAATTTAGTGAGTGTGTCCATATTCTAGGCCTTGCACTCTGCAAGTTAGAGTCATTATCTCATTTAATATCAACAGCAACCTTAGGAAGTATTCTTATTATCCTCATTGTATACACAGGAAACTAGACGATTAGACAGTTAAGTAACTTGCTAGTGAGTCACAAAGAAGGGAAGAGAACTGAGTCTGTTTGGCTTGAAAGCCCACACTCATGACCATTACCTCGTCCTGATTCCTGGCAGCAGGTGAACATGGGTCCATTTGTTTATGCTATCTCTCAAGTCAATAACAATGCTGATGAAATGTAGGGTGCCTTAATATTACAATGAATAAATATAATCCACCAAGCTGGACCTCTTAGCAAACTTCAACAGGTAAGGAGAATTTCTAGTCAGATGATAGATTTCTAGTATCCAGGAATTAGAAATGTATAGAGAGCATGGAGATTCAGGTCAGATATTAAAATGGGTAGCCAGCTGGCCTAGTTGAAACTAGACTGAGCACACTAAACTCTTTTCCTGAAAAAGCAATGGATGTTCCCACTCGGAATGGGCAGGATGTATGTTGTGTTCGCTGCCTCCCTGACCTCATCATCCAGCACCGTCCTGCTCCCTCTTTGCTCTGCCCATAGTGCACCACTGCACTGCCCTGCCCTCCTCACAATCTTTCACACATGCTATGCACACTCTCACCTCCAAGCCTTCACACATACAAATCCCTCTGCATGGAATGCTCTTCCCTTAGATAGCCACAGATTTCATTCTTCGGCTTGATTTAAGCTACTGTTGCCATGTGACTTCATCAGGGATGTCTTTCCTGACCATTTTCTCTACAAATCTGGTCCCTCTGCTACCTTTATCCTGCCTCTTCCCTCCCTCCCTTCCTTTTTTCCTTCCCCTTCCTTCCTTCTTTCCTTCCTTTCTTCCTCCTCTCCCCCCTTCCTTCTCTTCCTTCCTTTTCTTTCTTTCTCTCTCTCTCTCTCTCATTTTTTCTTTCTTTCATAGGGTCTCATTATATTGCTCAGGCTGGACTTCAACTCAAGCAATCCTACTGCCTCCACCTCTGCTTCCTAAGTACCTGGGGCTAGAGGCTTGAGCTACTCCCCTCGGCTTCTGCTTTGTATTTTTGGTAGCACTCAATGCACCTGACATTCATTTACTTGTTGGTGTGTAGCTCCTCCCCTGGAATAAAAGCCCCATGAAGACAGGGCCAGTGCTTTATTTGCTAGGACAAAGCCTAGGACACTCACAATAAATTTCTGTCAAATTAATGAACAAATAGAGTTCAAAGAACCAGCTCATGTCCTGTTGTTCTGTGAATATCTGGAAAACATCAGAGATAGGTCTCATTCTGGGACAGTCTACTGACACAAAAGCGTTAGGGTTACTTTTGTGTTACTGAACAGAGCAAAGTGATCAGTAAAAAAACAAAAACAAAAACAAAAAACTAGCACCTTGCAGTTAAAGAATGAACTCCACATAGAGGAAGTGATAAAAAGAAGAAAGGTGTTTCAAAATGGAATTTTCTGAAAAGGAAAGTGGAAGTAGAAAGTTACGTACAAAATGGTAAGCAAGCAGTTTACAATCGTTGACAGAAAGAATTCTTAATTACTATGCATAAAGAAAAGAAGTATAATAAAAAGTAGACACCTTTTCTCTGCCTCTAGGCAGTGGCTATTGCATTTGAGGGACATCACCCTTAAATATACACCTACAGTCCTGGGCAATACAGCATCAAGGTCTGTGGTCCACAGGAGGGAGATACGATATCTGGCCAGAGTAATCAAAGCCCAGAAGGGAGCTTTGAACTAGTCCTTGAAGCATAGAGCAGATTTCAGCAGGATTTTGTGGCCCTGGGTGGCTAAAGAAATAGCAAAAGAAGAGGCATGGCTGAGTAGCTTTTTAATCTGCAGAACAGTAGTCTGGTTGGGAGCCAAAATGGGGATACTTGGAAATAAATATTGAAAAGGTAAGTTTAAGTCTTTATCATGGAGGACCTCCAGTGCCAGGCTGAGGGGTTTGAACACAGTCTGGAGGCATCTGGGGGCCACCCTTTTAGTTTTTTTGGGCATGGAAGTGACAAGATGGAAACATGATTATAGGAAGTGGTGCTGGTGGGAGTCAGGAAGCTGATTTGCACTGGAAAAGCATAAGAAACAGGAAGATTAGTGATGAAGTTACTGACATACTCTGGGATATAAAGACAAGATTCAGGAAAATGCCTTTTACTTTTAAAAAGACACTGATGTTCAGTGGTGAAGGTGAGAGAGGACTCAAAGATGGTGATCGAGTTTGGATTTGAGTTGAAATACAACAGAAATAGGCAAATCAGGAGGAATCTGCCTTCAGAGACACGTAACAGTCAGAATGACCTACTTGGGAAGCCACTAGGCGATTTGAGCTGGGAATGTGGCTGGGGAACCCACACTTCCTCAGGAATCCATATCTCCTAATTTATAGGGGATACATTCCAAGCCCCCAGGGAATCCTCAAAATCATGATTGGACTGAATCCTATGTATACTGTGTTTTTTCCCTATACATACAAATCTATGTTTAAGCTTAATGTATAAGAGGCACACATAGTAAGAAATGAACAGTGATAACTAGTAATAAAATAGAACAATAATAATATCCCAACATCACTACTCATGCACTTTGGAGTCATTTTGAAGTAAAATAAGGGATACTTGAACACAGGCACCGTGACACCAGGATAGTCGATTTGATTCTTGAAACAGCTACTGACTAACCATGGGGAGTACAGAAGAGTGGATACGTCGGACAAAGAAATGATTCATGTCCTGAATGGGACAGAATGAGATGGTACAGGGTTTCATCACACTACTCAGACTGGCACACAATTAAAAATGTAGGAATTGGGCTGGGCATAGTGCCTCATGTCTGTAATCCCAGCAGTTTGGGAGGGTGAGGCCAGTGGATCACAAAGTCAGGAGTTCAAGACCAGCCTGAGCAACATGGTGAAGCCCCGTCTCTAATAAAAATACAAAAATTAACCAAGTGTGGTGGCGTACACCTGTAATCCCAGCTACTCGGGAGGCTGAGGCAGGAGAATTGATTGAATCCAGGAGGCAGAGGTTGCAGTGAGCTGAGACTCCGTCCCCCGCCCCCCAAAAAATAGTAGGAATTATTTCTGGAATTTTCCATTTTATATTTTGGAACTTTGAGTAACTGGAACTGCAGAAAGCAAAGCTGTGGATAAGAGGGGTCTACAGTAATAAGCAAACTTTTAGTCAGGCGGGGTCCCCCCTCTTCACCCCTCTCTGTGATATCTAGGGCTCCTCTGATTCCAAGAGGTAGATCGTGTGTATTTTTACCATCTGCATGTAGTTCAGTCCTGACTCCGGAAATTAGAATACTAATTGTAGTTTGGGGCTTCTTAATTTTTAAAGAAACTAATAGGATAGTGAAGAATAACCTTCAAGTCTTGAAACACTGATTTCCCCTAAGAATCCAAACTGTGGAGAAAGGCATAAGTTGGATTTTATTGCTGAACACGTAGTAATCCCTGACTCTTGCCAGAACTTACTTGGCATTCCAAGAGCTAGCAGGACTTGCTCTGGCCTGAAACCAGGGACAGATCTCCCGGGGCTGCGAGAGCCTTTTATAGCTCGTGCTAGTCTAGACTCTTTTTTCTGCTTTCCGCTTTGGGATGGAGGTAGGGGAGTAGCATAAGTCCTCGGACCCCTCTTCATCACTCAGCAGCTGCATAATCTTGGCCAAGCTACTTAACTTCTTTAAGCCTTCGTTCCATTTTTTTCAAAAGTGACAGTGCTGCGAAGACGAAAAGAAAAAATAAAATGAAAGTGACTGGAGCATAGTAAATGCTCAATAAATGAGGTTTTATCACCATTGTCGTCATTCATAATGTCATTTCTGGCTATCTTGTATTAATGCAGACCCAGAGATTCAGGCCATGTGACCTGAGGACTGGCTTTTTTACTTCACAGCGACCCCAGGGATTTATTTCTAGGACAGGTGCTCATCAGAATTCTAGTATTTTAGAACACATGTAATAAGGATGTAAATAAAGCAGAAATTTTGTAAAACGTTGGTTTGTTGAGCTCTGAAGTGGGATAAGAAGATAGGTATGAAACGTTCCTTAGCGATTTTGAAACAGGAAATCTGAGTTAAAGAGAAATGGGCTAAATCTCAGGATGTTAGAAGCTCTCTAATCCTAATTTTATAATGATTTGATGACAATTCCAGAGGCTTTCAAGTCAGTAATGAAACCTTTAATGTATGTGATCGTAATTGAAAGAAGCTGAATTAAAATGATAACATTGAGTATCTTAGCTGAGTTTCCGTAGAAACCTTGAGGAAGAAGTTAATTTTTTAAGCTCATGTACATCATTGGGGAGCTTAGTAAGTTGTAAGTCAAAATGAAAAATCTTGCATTTGTCCTAATTTTTTTCTTCTTTAAGGCTGTCTAGCATCCTTCCAAATGAATAAGTGGGCTACAATGGCCCATTCTTAATTAGATGACTGCAGGAAAACTCTTCATTAAAAAAGGGGAAATAAAATTTTTCCCTCTCTTGCAGAATATAAAATTAGTCATAAAGGAGAACATTTCCCAAATTTGGACTAAGAAACATAGAGATGTCATCCTCTAAACTTCTTATTAATAATTTCATGATTAATCAAGATTTAAAGTGGAGTGTTACCTATTGAATATAAAGATTATATTATAATAAAGCTATATTAATATTGTAAAAAGCAAAATAAGCTGTTATACATAACACAGATTTAGAAAAAGATAATTTTTTGTTTGAGAGAAGATCTTGCTCTGTCACTCAGGCTGGAGGGCAGTGGCTTGATCATAGCTCACTGCAGCCTCAGACTCCTGGGCTCAAGCAATACTTCCACTCAGTCTCCCAAGTAGCTAGGACTACAGGTGTGTGCCACCATGCCTAGCTAATTAATTAATTTTTTTTTTTTGGCAGCGATGAGGTCTCCATTGCCTAGGCTGGTTTTGAACTCCTGGCCTCAAGCAATTCTCCCATTTTGGCCTCTCAAAGCACTGGGATAACAAGTGTGAGCCATGATGTCCAGTCAAGAAATATTTTAATAAAAATTACAAAATACATAGACATCAAATACTATATTGTAATGAAAATGGTAAATAATTTTTTTCTATTTAATGAACTATAGTTTTGTGCTTAGAAAAAGGTCTACTTGCTAATTCCTTTTAGTCTGAGTCTACAATAAGAATTAAAGACAGTAAACATAAACTTTAAGCTGTATCCAAATTATGTATATTTTTTCTCAAGTACACTTAAAATTGAGGTTAGTTGGTATCCTATGATCTTTGCACTGGAAAACAAATTTTCTTTTCTTTCTTTTTTTTTTTTAATTGAGACAGAGTCTCACTCTGTCGCTAGGCTGAAGTGCGGTGGCGTAATCTCAGCTCACTGCAACCTCCATCTCCCTGGTTCAAGTGATTCTCCTGCCTCAACCTCCTGAGTAGCTGGAATTACAGGCATGTGCCCCCACGCCCAGCTAATTTTTGCATTTTTAGTAGAGACAGGGTTTTACCATGTTGGCCAGGATGGTCTCGATCTCCTGACCTCGTGATCTGCTTGCCTTGACCTCCCAAAGTGTGGAAAACAAATTTTTGTACAACTGTCACCAGAAGAAGAAAATAGGAAATTATAACTAAACCATCCAAAAGAGGTATTTTTTTTTAAGCTGTAAGTAAAAAGTTTCCATAGCTTTCACTGAAATTGCTTTCTTATAAAAATTATTGTTATGTAATTATGAAATGCAACAGGATATCAGAGTACCAAAATAATATTCCACCAATATGCCCATCACCAATATTAAAACATTCATTATATTTGCTTTGGTTTTCTACTTTTTGTTTTATTTTTTTTCTGAGATGGAGTCTCGCTCGGTCACCCAAGCTGGAGTGCAGTGGCCCAATCTCGGCTCACTGCAACCTCCATCTCCTGGGTTCAAGCGATTCTTCTGCCTCAGCCTCCTGAGTAGCTGGGACTACAGGTGCATGCCACCACACCCGGCTAATTTTTTGTATTTTTAGTAAAGGCTGGGTTGCTTTGGTTTTCTTTTTAAAAATAAATGTTGTACATCATTCTTAAACATATTTTTATACTTTTAGAACAGACTGGAGATCCATAAACCTCATAGTTTTGTATTTTTGTGTTGTAAAGTCCACATACATGGTGTAGTTTATAAATATCCTCTGCTCTATGTCTTCTTGCTGTTGAAGACTGTATGGGGTGAATAAGAATCATTGAGTGTCTAGGCCATTTAGCATTATTCCACTTACATTGAGAGAACTAAAGAAAGAATAACCATAACTCTTTCTAGAAAAGTTTACAGCCTAGTTAAAATGCCAAAATGAACATGTGGTAAGAGTATATTATTTTACCTACCATCTGGGTAAAATGGAGTAATTAAGAAACCCATCTCTGCATAGTTCCGAATAAAATACTTTAAAACGTCAGTTTGATATGTTCTAAATTTGGAAGATCAAATAATTTAACATTAAACCATGAGCCAATTTCAGAATACAGTCATTGCTCATAGAGCACTTTTACCTGACCTTTTGGGAGCTCACTGCTTGTTCGTTTAGAGACTTGTAAGTGTAAACGTTCACATAAATAATAACGGTTTAAGCGTTGGTTAGCCGTCATGGCTACAAGGATAGGACATGTTTTTAGGTAAGATGACCAGTATACTTCCATGAGATAGGACAGAACAGTACTCGTTCCATCACAGGGAGTATTTATAGATATGTTTATGGTATTCATTCTCCTGGAAATATACAAAACCTACCCCAGTAAATACAAAGTTAATGAATGCTTAAAAATAAAATGTAAACTGCATAGAACTCACTGGTCGATTTTAATAATGAGTTAGATGCCGCAGAATGCGAGATGTAGGTAAACGGACGCCAAAATCCTTGTTTTACAATGATTGCATCTCTGTAGTACTGACATTTGAAAACTTTACTTTGGACATACTTATTTTAAGTACGATAAATGAAAGTGCTGTGGACTAGGAACAAGAGATAAATGCTTTCTTGTCCAAATTGTCTCAGACACTGCATTTTCTTAGTCGTTTGCTAAGTAGGGATTTGGTAGACTATTGCATGGAGGATTGCAAGAGCAAGATATTGACATCTGCGGTGAAATGTCCGAATATCTTCTCTCAGCAAGGATAATGGATACCATAGTCTGAGTTTAGAGCCATCCAGGGGTTCAGACTTATAGATATTATCCCATACTTTACTGCACTTCCTTGTTGAATTAAGGCTTGCTCTTCGAATATAGACTATAAACTCCTGGGTCTGTCTTGTACCACATTGCCTGGCATAGGCGCTCACTATATATTTATTGAATGAATTTGTTAATGTTCTGTGCACCCAAACTGTGCACTTTGCATCGATTATCTGCGAAAAGCATGGTACACTAAAACCAGATATTGAAAAATTCCCATGCTGATAATGAATAGAGGTAACCCAAGTTTAAAATACCAGGTGTTGGGTAACCTCTATTGAAGATTAGCTACCCCGTGCGCCCAGGTGAAAGATATCGTTCGGTGCGATCCGCCCAGGTGAAAGATATCATTCCGTGCGATCCGGAGCGCCGTGGAAGTTAGTGCCCTAGCTCAGACCAGGAGGAAGGGGCGTCGTGCCGGGGGCTTTAAAGTCTGAAGGGGCAGGGGAATGAGCCCAGGGACCCCAGCAGGGCGCAGGTAGGAGGCTGTGCGCTCGCCGGGTGCGCTCCAGCCCCAATACCCAGCGCAGCCAGTAAGTGGCGCTGGGCCTCGGCTTTGGCGGCCCGGAGGAGCGGGCTGCGGATTACCTGCAGCAGCGGGGAGCCGGCGAGCTCCTCCCCGCCCGCCCCCACTTCCCACCCCCACCGCGGCACTAACCCCGGCTCCGCGGGCTCGGCGCACTCGCTCGGAGGAGCCGGGGCCGAGCGGACCGCCAGCTGCAGGCAGCGAGCGCGGCGGGGCTGCGGGGCTGCTTCCCCGCGTCCTCCGGGCCCGGCCGCCCTCCTCCCGCACAGTGCGGCGCACGGAGGCCCCGCGCCCCGACCACCCCCGCCCGAGAGCCCGCGCCCGCGCCTCATCCTCCTCCGCTCTGCAGGCGGGGACCGCCGGGCGCTCGGCACCCGGCAGCGCGGCCCCCTCCGGCCCCCGGCTCCCGGCAGCAGAAGCAGCAGACAGCGCCAGGGGCCGCCGCCGGGCTCCGCGGGGCTCGGAAGCCGGCCCCGGCGAGGAGGCGCCGAACCATGGCCGATGGGGGCGAGGGCGAAGACGAGATCCAGTTCCTGCGAACTGTAAGCGCCTAGCGTCGCGTGTGCTCCCAGGGGAAGTGGGCGCCGGGGCATCCACTAGCGGGGTCCGGGCAGAGTGACAGCCGGCAGCGGGGACTCGCGGGCGGGGCGAGGGGTGCCCCCGGGGGATGCGGGAGGAGCCGGCATCGCCAAGTGTGTGCAGGTGTGCGTGCGTGTCGGGGCGAGGGAGGGCAAGGGCGCGTGTCTGTACGCGCGGGAGGATGGAGCGCGGCGAGCCGGCGGGAGGCGCCCAGGCTCGGACCCGGGGCACTGGGGACCTGCGCCTCGGAGCTGCGGGAACCGGGGGAGGAGGGGACGGCCGGTCCGGCCTGCCCGGTGGCGGGGCTGGGACCTCCTGGGCGGCCGGGGGCAGGGTGTAGAGCAGGGTGGCCCGGGGGGGCGCGGGGAGCGGCGGGGACTCGGGCTGTCTCCGGGAATACCGCCGCCGGGAGGTTTCTTGGGCTTTCGGGCTGGACCCGCGCGCTGTCACGGAGCGAAGACGTCGGTTCGCTGACTCCGTGTAGCGTGCGGCGCAGCTGGCCGGGGGCGGGGGTGATGGTGCAGGACGCTGCCCGGAGGTTTCCCCCACGTCAAGGTGCTGCGAAGGCGGAGGAGGAGTCGCCTCCGTGGTCCCCGCGGTTCCCGGGGCCGGTGCCATCCATGGTGGTGCTGTGACCGCTTGCAGAGCTCGAAGGCATGGGAAGCGAGCGTGTGTGTGCGCGCGCGGGTGGTGGTGGGGGAATATCGTGAACGTGTCGTTCTCTAAATGCTGGCTTATTGCATGCCAAGTGCAGCAAACTGTGTGTGTGTGTATGTGTATGTGTGTGTGTGTGTAAGGGCAGGGTGGTTGCCCCATACTGGGTGACAGGCAGGGAAAGGCTGGCTCCACACTAATACAATTCTTTCTCCTTAAGTACCTCTTGGCACTGCTCCTTCCTCTCTCCAATTTGTTCGAACACTGCAGATACTTCCCAGGCTGAGGCATTGCTCACCTCCAAGCTAGGACTGGAGAGCCTCTCCAGAAAAGAAAATGCCCTAACTTCCTGCTAAGAGTAACCTAGTTAGCATCCTTTGAGTCCTTCCTTCTCCACTTCTGCCCTCCTTCCCAAAGGATATTCCCTTGCAGGATTCCCCAGACTTCCCCAACCTAGAACTGCAGCTTCTGTTGATACTTCTTTACCTCAGCAGTAAAAAAAAAAAAAAAAAAAAAAAAAAAAAAGTACCATTTCCCGGTTACCTATAATTAGAGAAAATTGTAGAGATGGTGGAATTTTGGAATATTAACTTTTAGGTGTGAAAATAGTCTTGATAATGTATTTGGGTACTAAACATGTGAAGACGGTGAATTTGCACAGGAACATTGTAAATGACTGTCTTTTTTGCTCTTCTTCCTCTTTTTTTTTTTTTTTTGGAGGTGGGGGAAGGCAATCATTTGTGCATTAAACAGAGTGGGAGAAAGCTTTGGGAAGGATAAAATTCCAGGGTCCACATCAGATGGCAACCTAATAGTAATCCAACCTAATAGCTGCATGGTATGAACCACTGCATATGCTTTTTAAAGTACTGTTGGCCCAGGACCGGGCTTGGAAGAGCCTCTTCGCTAATACCTTGCTCATGATATATATTAAGCCTGCTAGTAATACAGTTGTCTTTTCCATAGAAAATTGTCTATAAGGTTTTTATTTTTTAAGTAATTAAAACCACATTAGATTTTTCTCAAAACGAAGGAATCTTTTATTCAGGTGGACATAGTTGCTGCATGATTTTTCAATCAATTTGTATCAAACTCTATGGGGTTAAAATTAGCTAGGAAATTTTGGCAGGCTTCATGCACTCAAAGGCTTCCTGCGGGCTTAACTGTTAAGCTGAGCTCATGGAGGTGGTGTTATCAGAATGCTTGATGGGGACCTAGGGAACGTGCTGGCTGATGGGGGTTTTGCACATATAAAGTAATGTTAACTCTGTGCCACTCAGCAGCTGCCTGTCAGCTACAGCAACACCTTTGATAAGTGGGTCCTGGGTAGAGATCTGGCAGTCCCAGGCTGGGATTTTTCTTTTAATAAAACATCCGTAGGTTGTTGTGCTGATGATAAATGACCTTGAAGGCGGTAGCACAGGGGAGCAGGGGGAATTTTTTTTCTTCCTTTCTTTTTTTTGGTATAGCATTAACATCTAAAAGGAAAACATGCCTTTCCTCACAATTTTACAATTTGCATATGGAAATTCCCAAATCCTTTACCAGCTCCTCCAGCTATTACCTTCTCTCCTTTACCCTCTTTTTTTCCCTCTTAACCTGAGAATGTTGGTGGTTCAGAAATGATGGGGTTAATAACAGGGAGACTGTAGTTCCTACATTAAAAGAATTTCTTTTCTTTTCCTGAGGGCATTTATTTCTCTGCTATGTGCAAGCTTGTCAATATGAGTTATTTTTTCTTCTTTTTTTTAAAGCAGATAGTCCAAGGAATATTAGGAATCTGTACATCTTGATAAAACAGTTGTAGATGGAAGACTTCTTGATAGTGATGGATGAAGCTGTTTTGCATAGAAAAAGAAAAACAGTCATTAAGACACCATAATTGTGAATTTGGCCATTTCATATGTTCTGATGAGAACGTCTGAATTATTGTCTTGAGCAAATCATTGTCTACTGGATTTGTATTCAGCACTCCAGCACATTGAGGCATCTTTTTTGACCCCTGTTCACAGAAAGCTTTTTTTGCTTTTCTTGTTTTAGAAGAGGTCTGAGATCACTGTTAAGGGAAGAAGAGGTGAAATCTTTAATGGGCTGTATCTGTGAGTTATGTCTGCTGCTGTAAATTAATTCCTCATTTGCAAAGGGTTTTGTCACTGGTTACCCTGTACCGGTCTCTCTGGCGTCTCTGTTCCATTTGCTGCTGCTTGTTGAGTCGGCTCACATTCCTTCCAAATAGTTATGTAGATGAATGATCATCTTCGATTCAGTGGCTCCCCCATCTGCTGGAAACCTGCCCACTTGGGTCTGTTTATCTTTAAGAGAGATTGAAAATATGTTTGTGTAAACTCTGGATAGACTGGGACACTTAGGAGAGAAAAATCGTATCATAAAATAAGCTCTTAGCCCGTAATGGATTTGTTCGCTGTCATATCCAAACATACCCATGATTTGGAATGTGTGTTTTATTTTAAAGGTTTTGTTAACTTACCAATGTAGCAACACACTGTCATTTGGTATTTAAAAACATGCATCCTTTTAGTTATGGTCTTTTTTTTTTTCAAGCAATCATATAGAATTTTATAGAAGATATTCCTCTGACTTTAAGAAAACCATGGTATAACATGACCTTGGTCAAGGGTTTTTCTTTTTTCTTGAGTACTTCATCTTACTTTCATTTGTGTAAGCACAGCTGAGTTACCCTTGAGGTGTACTGTGTCATGTAGTTTTGTATTTATCCGTAGATGGAGATTTAAAATTTAGCTCTGGCTGTAAAAAATGATTCTGATAGGAATGCTTACAGTCTTCCTCCTTTGCAGAATGAAGTACTTCATTATAGATTTTTTCTCAGTGTTTATACATCTTATTCTATAATGACAAGAAGCATCTTTAAATATATTCATTGACAAATAGTGATAATTATGCAGTATAGATGCTAGTGTACAACACTGTGTAGTAGGTTGGATGGGAATGGTTAGCTCTAGTTTGTAGAGGTCCAGGAAGGTTAATGGCATGAAGTCAGTGCTCAGCAGTGCAGAACGAGGACGAAAATTCAAATCTTAGGCTAGTAGTGTCCTTTCCAGGAGAGAAAGGCCTCTTTATCTGCTGTTTAAGTATGTTTTAGGTTTATACCAAATCAGTTTTCTCAGCTGTAGGAATGTCACAGAGTACAAATGAAAAGATGGAGTGAGCAGTGGAAATCTGCACTTCTCGCTCCCTTCATAATGAAGCCACGAGGAGCTTTAGATAGATATGCACTATGGCATTTTCCCAAGGAACTGATGGAAAGCCCACCCAGGCTTACATCATCAGACTTTTTTTTTTTTTTTTTTTTTTTGTTAACTTAGAAATTAGCATGTACACATTGGCAGGAAGGGCAGGATCTGAAACACTTAGGGCACTAATTTATTTGACATTCAATTGTATTTGTACTTTGGCTTCAGATAAGCGTTTTTATCACAGCTGAACTACCCAAGAAAGGATTCCAGCAACACTAGGTGACTCTGCTTCTTTAGATAGCTTTTGGGAGAGAGAGAGAGGTGATGAAGCACACATTTGTCCTGAAACTCTGACATTGTGGGAGTTAGATTAATTCCGAAAACATTTGTTGAACACCTTCTGTATGCATAGCATGCTAAGGAAGTATTCAAAATAAGTAGAGAAGTGGTTTGCAGCTGTAATCACAAAGAAAAGATTTAGAGGATGGCATGAAGTGATCAGAAGGGAAAAATGCATAAACAAACTCCAAAACATTAAGGTAGGAAGAGACCTTTAGAAAACATTACCCTGTCTACCCCATGCCTCTCTGATTTTGCAGATAAGGAAACAAAAGTTCAGAAAGCCAAATGACTTGGCCCAGTGTCACACTCCGAGTGGCATTTCGTAATGCAGAGTATGTGAAAATCCATGAGGAATTTCCAGAAAGGAGGTTTACCAGCACATCATTCTTTATAGAATAGATTTAAACCCACTTGTTCCATTTTATCCTTAACTTGACCTTCATGGAGTTCCCTCTCCAAATCTGTCTCTTTGTCCTTCCAGCCACTGAAAAGGAGGTTTCTTTTCTCTTTTCTAATGTTATAATCCCTCATATGGCCTGAATCTTGGTCGAGGAAGCCAAGATGGGAATCCATCCTTTCCAGTTTTTTTTTTTTTTTTTTGCCCTCCTATCCACTTACTCCTTTGGTTTATCTTGAAGCCTGTTAATTTCTCCCATCTTAAAATGTCTTTCTTTGACCCCCAATACCTTGATTGCTCCCTTCCTCCAAAAGTGGTCTTATCTCACTGCTGGTACCCCTCTTTATGTAATTATCTAGCTTCTCTTCCTTCTTAAATCCGCTTTCGCGGATGTCACCAGTAACTCCCTCCTTGCCAAGTCTAAACGTCCTTGTTCCCTTAGACCCCCTCTCAAACTTCACTTCCCCGACTTTCCTTTTTGAAGCTACTCCTTTGACTTTAGAGACGTGGTACCTTCTAGGTAATTTTTTACATTTCCTATTGTGCTTTCTCCAGGTGCTTTTCATTCCTCTTACTCCAAGTGTGTGGTTATCCCAAAAGATTCTGTCCTATTTCCTGTTCTGTCTCTTCTGCCTTTATGAGCTTATCTATGTCACAAAATCTGGGATCTCTTAAATAACTGAGTTTGAAAAGACTTAACAATGACTTCATCCAGCTCTGAGAGCCAGAGAGATGAAAGGAATGTTCCCAAAGCAACTCTTTTTTTGTAAGAGAAACCCACCGCAGATTCTATAGCCCTGGGCTTTCATTTCAAGCCTCGGTTTAGACGTCCCTCCTGCCTCTCGGACCCCGGAAACACCGGCTTGAACTCATTACCTGTCCAGTTCCCTACGTGACTTTCCTTCCTCATGTCTCTGCTCATCAGTGGCACCTGCCATTTCTGGCTCTGGCTCCAATGTGATCCTAACCTGCAGCAGACCTGAGTCTGAGGCCTGAATCCACCGGTACCCAGCTTTACGGACTTGGAGCAACAGTGCCTGGCCCATGGGAGGGGCTCAATGCATTGGTCTAGTTCTCGTTCTTCTCTTCTGTATCTAATTTGTCATCATGGCACATCATGTTTCTCTTTGCAATCCAACTCAGATTTCGATGTCTTTCCTACCCCATTGGCTTCTCGTTCTTATCCCAGTACTCATTTCAACCTTCAGCATGCTTCTTCCTGCAACAACTTGGCAACCCACCTTGAATCCTCCTGCCGTTTTAGTCCTCCTGAAGCCCTCGTGTCCATCCCCGTGCTTCAGCACACATCCTTGCACACCCAGTCTGATTTCTCTACTTGGCTCATGACCTTTTATGATCTGCCCCTTGATAGCTTGCCTATGCTTTTCATCCTACACGGAGCTTTCTTGGATCACTCCAACCAATTCCGATTTTACCTTTCTTTGACCATTTATCACGAATAATTAATAAAATGTATGGAACTGAGTGGGAAACTCAAGCAGTGTTGGACAGATAAAGCTCTGACCATCATGCTCTATGGGAGAGTGGGGACGCTGCTGGGCATCAGTTTCCCATGATGCTTAGTGCACCGTTAGCTACAAGGACAGATTTGAGAGAAATCTCGTGGCAAGTAAAAGATCAGGAAAAGAGAAAGGATCCTCCTGCCCACCAGTTTAATGTGACTACCGCTTGAATGTGTCCAAATGCAGAAAGAGGGAACCTGCTATGAAGAAAGTAGGCAAAGATAGTGGGGGTGGGAGAATGGAAGTCAGATCTCTTCTAGAAGCAGAAGAGTAGGAGGGTTGGTGGGTGAAATTTTGAGATGAGGACAGAGGAGGTGTTTAGGGTGTGTAGGTGAGAGAGGCCAGGTCATGTTTGGTGCTTTGAGAGGCTGCAGTGGCTCCCAGGTCCAGTGGGAGAGGTCACCCAGAGAAGGCAATTAGAGAGAGGGAAGTTGCCATCACTGGAGCAAGTGAACAAAGGAGAGTGAGAGAATAAATTGAGGATTAACTGAGTCTGAGCGATTGGGACTGCTCAAAAGAAATACTGGTTTAGAGTCAGAATCTATATTTCAAATGAGTAGCTTCCAGAGGGTGAGGTGACTTCCAGTGGCACTGCTAGAGTATCCAGTGGACCAGTTTCATCCCCTTACTTTCCTCTGTATTAATCACGGGAAGATCATTGGAATAGGGACCCTGCCAACAAATGGTTGTGTGACCTTGGGGCTGGTGAGATCAGATAAGATCTGTTTTGGGGTAAAATGGGGAGGTTTTCTCAGAGGGCCTCTCCGGGGTCATTTCCCATTGTCATGTTCACAGTCTTGGGGGTCAACCAGACTCAAACCATTCCACAGGCTGAGCACAACAAAACCTCACCCTGGGACGGGGAAGAAATGCTTTGAATGATCCTGGGGTTCCTGGAAATTCTCATCCTGGTGGATCACAGGTCTGGAAAGCTGACAACAAGCTTTGTGCCAGGATTCTTGATGATGGGCGGTTCTCTTTCAGGGAAGAGAAGATGTTAACAGTAAGAGAAGATTGCAGATAGGCATTTAGAAAGAGCTAGGAGAGGAATTCTCTCATGCCAGTGGTCCTCTTAAACTTAGGACTAAATGAGTTTGGATCCATTTAGTAACTAAACTCCCAGTGAGCGTGTTTGCAAACCCTCTCTGTTGTCGCAGCTGTGCAGTACTTCTCTGGCTTCTGTAATCACCTTCTCCCTGGCTGGTGAAGAAATGACCCATGTTTCTGGGGTCTCTTGAAATGTTATAGTCCGCCTCAAAGCCCAGGTGAAAGGTGTATTTACTGGTTTCTATTGCAAAAATTCTATGGTGGTATTGCTGCAATGAAATGGAAGTCCAAGGCTTTTCCTGTTAGTAATGAAGTGTTCAGAGGACCTACACATAATTGCGTTCATGCTCTTTACCCAAGCAGAGGACAGAGAGCGGAGCCACTGACACGTGAACCCAGGGAGACCTTCCCTGGATGGCTAAGTGCAGGTACATACCGCCCACCAACTGGCTATTAGTATCTGCCAATTTACTGGAAGAAAACCTGAAATCTAGCTGTGGAGCCAAGACGGAAGCTGGAGAAAGTGAATGGAACAGCAGAAAGTATATAGCAGCTCAGAGGCTGGCAGGGCCTTTCTGAGTCTGGGAAGGGCTGAGGCGGGAATGAGGACACGTTTGCTCACTGGGACACGTGGTTCTTAGTGTGCCGGGGAAACCACATGTGGTCACTGAGTGAGCGAACAGGCCCACACAGCTCATCACCATGGAGGAAGGAACAATTCAATGTGGCCAATTTACTTTTTCTACTGGGCAAGCACTTTTATTCCTTTAACATTTTTGGTATTTTAAAAGAGGCTTTGCACATTTGTTCCACTTCTAATGAAATTTTAATTGTTTTTCTTTCCTCCTGAGTTTAGAATCTGATTCATAATGTACATGGGAACCCATGAATTTCACTCATATTTAATGCATACTCAAAGATATAAACTGAAATGATACATTTTGAGATCAAGAAAAGAAAAAGGAAAATGACAGGAAAAATTATATCCTTAGTCTTGAGTAAATTGGGATATTGTTAAAATGAAACTGACAGCACACTGAGTTGATAGCCATTAGAAGTTGTATTCTTATCTTCCACAGGGGGTTTCTGGGTTTCCAAATAAAAGGGATTATGATTTAAATTGTTTTAGATTTCACTGGAGTTTGTATTTACTTCATAATCAAGGAAAGTTTACATGAGGAAAGTTTGGTGCTCCCCCACCCCACACACACGTGTGCAAATGAATGAAAGATACTACGTCGTATTTCTTTTCACCAATTTTGACTGTGGTGTAGAATTCGGTTAAATTAGTTCAAGGACAGCAGTGAATTGTCTGTTGGTCTCTGTTACTGCTTCCAGTGCTTTGGAGTTTTTAATGTTTAGGGTTCTTTTCTTCTTTTCCTTCCCTTTCCCTCCCCACTTCCTTCCGCTGTCCTCCCCTTCCTTTCCATTTCTCAGGGCTCATGAGTGAGTTGGTTGTGAGAGATGCTATTTTGGTAGTGGCAAGACCAGCAACAAACCTGTACCGTCTCAGCATTCAGGAACAATGGTGTCCATGTGTCTTTTTGAGGTTGTTTGGGGCATTCTTAGGGCATATTTGAATAGTCCCACAGGCTGAGAGAAGTTCCTCTTATAAGATACAGTGCCAGCCCTAAGGAGTAACCATTTCTGGTCAGGAGAGCACAGCTCTTTTACCCAGTGACTTACCTACTGCTGTTGGCAACTTTATTTCTTGGTGGTGCGTTGATATGTAATTGTCTTGTAGGTCTGTTCTAAGCATTCCGTGTATATTTTCTCATGAAATCCTTAGGAAATTCCTCAGAGGTAGCTACAAGAATGAAGTTAGCAGCCCAGTGTTTGCAGATACAGGCAGTGGGGCTGCAATTTCAGACCTGGGTAGGCTGGCTCTAGAACTCTCGCTCAATCTTGCCACATTGGGGTCCTTTCTGGTGGAGACGGACGTATTTTAAAACAAGAGAGAAACTTGGTGCCCTGCTTCTACCTTCAGGAAGGCACTTTATACTATCGAATGTGAATTTCTTATACTCCCAGTGCCTTGCAGGCTGTCTGCCACATCACAGGCTCTGTGCTTAATGTGTGTGGAATTGCACTGAACTGATTCCATGAGATAGTATTTTACATAATAAATACAGAATAGGGTAATTGTATGCAGTTTAACTAGGGTACCTTAATGCAGTGTGCATGAATGGGATAGCTCTTTTGTCTGCAGCATTATACCTGGTACCTAGGAGATACTGTGGAGGTGGAAGCCTTAGTCCCATAGAGTTGAGATGCTCAATCAGTGGAACCTTATGTGCACCATCTTGGGAAGAGTAAGCTATGGTCCTATGGGGATTGTGTCCTATGTAAAATTCAGAGGGTCCAAAGGGTGAAGAGATGATGGATATGGTCATGGTATTGAGCTCCAAAACTCATGGAGTATATGGTCAGTGGTGAAGTACATGATGGTAAGAGCAGAGATTCTATATCATGATAAAATATGAAAATAACAGGACAGGCATAATCCAGAATATAGAACAACATGTAAGGCAGGAATTAAAGTTTCAGTAAAACGCCGCCTGGATCTCTAAAAGTGCTCCAAAATCTCTTTTGTAGCGTTTTGGGAAATTTTGTTTCATTTTATTTTTGAAACAGTTGACATTTGGGGAGTGGGCTAAGGGATGAAAATGATTCAAAGTGCTTGTTTTTTTAAGGACAATATTTTCAAGAACTGTACTTCAGGGACGTGTAACAGTTATGAGCCTGTAGGAAGGAACAGCGTTTTTGTTGTTGTACATATTGAAGGATGATTAAGGCATTTGAAAAATGTAACAGAAACACACACATGCACACACATACATACATGCACACATGCACACACATGCACACACACATGCACATACATACATTGCATACACAGGATTCAATCCCTGATACCCTTTTCCTCTCTTGTTATTTTTTAGACTATCCCTTATTCCCCTTTGGTCTTGGACGTGTCTGTCATGACATCTTTCAAAGGACAATGCCCACAGTTGGGCACACGTCCTGGCTTGTAGGTTCAACAAAATGTCAGGAGAACATTTCTTTTTGAGTCCCAGACAAATGAAAAGCTGGGATGACATGTTTTTGATTGATGGCTGTCAGAGAAGCATAAAGACTTCCGCTTCACTGCCATTCCCTTTGTGACAGGGAAGGGGCCATCATCTCCTGAAGACGGGGGTGTGGTTCTGAAGTATAAATGTCCTGCTCCCGTCATGAAGAATTGCAGCACACGGTGAAGGCTGCAAAGTCAGCCCAGCTCGAGTCAGTCCTACTCACACCAAAGAGGATGTGGAAGCTGGTGAAGGACAAGAGAAAATTGTGATTTCACCTCTTCCTGCGCCGACGCCTGGCCTCTTCTCCTTCATTCTGAAGTGTTCTCGGATTGTCCGATACGTGCCGTGCTTCATGCTGGGCACTGGGACTCATATCCAAGCTTGTCCTGCCTTTAAAGATCTTATTCTTTCTCTATGGGTGGGATAGGGAATAAGGAAATAGCAAATATTCTACACAGCGGACGTAAGAGTCAGAAAAGCATCAGAGGACAGGATGTTGAGGAGGGAGGGCGCTGTGTCCCAGGAGTACGATGATCTAAGGCTGTGTGGAGGAGGCAGCGTTTCCAGTCACAGAATTTTCAGACTGAAAGGAACTTCAGCGATCGGGTCTAACCCCGTGATTTCATAGTGAAGGAATATGAAAAGACAAGTACACTGGCCACCGTTATTCCGCTCAGACAGGATAGCTGCAATTCATTTGATTCCTGGAACAATCCATTTAGTCTATAAAGCGGTTAATTGCATTTATACAGATCAGGAAACTGAGTTGCAGAGAGGTGAAACCACTTGTTCAAGGGCAATTAATGAGGAAGTGATGTTGCTGGCGAGCCCAGGGTTTCAGATGCCAAAGGCCTTCTTTCTGTCTCCCTCCCCCCTCCCTCCCTCCTTTCTTACCTTGCTTCCTTTTTCCTCCCTCCCTTTCTCCATGACTTGCTCCTTTCCTTCCCTTTTCCTTCCTCCCTCCCTTCCTCCCTCCTTTCCTTCTTTTTTCTCTCCCTCCCTCCCTCCCTTCTTTCCTTCCCTCCCTTCCTCCTGCCTTTCCTTCTTTTTTCCCTCCCTTCTTCCCTCTCTTCCTCCCTCCTTCCCTCCCTCCCTCCCTCTGTCCATCAGGAAAAATGGTGTAAAAGACTGTAAATTGGATTATAAGGAACGATTTGTGGCCGTCCTATAACAGTCGTCCATTTAGGTTATCTGTGCTTTTCATTTATCTGGGAGCTCTCTTACTACTCCGTTAAATTGCGGGAAACTGATAGTAATGATTCCTGAACTGCTGATTCTTGATTATAGAAAACACAAATTGCGTCTGCTGGAATGCAGTTGTAGATACTGAGCGGGTTGACTCTTACCACACAAATTCATCTCGGCCTTCCGAGATAACCCCTGATGGGCTAATGTCTTTGTATGTCCTTTGGAGTCTCCTTTGAACCTGCTGCGATACCACACTGGTTCTTTAATGAAGAAATTAAATCTTTGACGTGTTGATTTTGTATTTGTTTGAGTCGTATTTTTACTGTAAAAAAAAATTACCGTTAACATCACTACTATGCCTCCTAAAATAAAAATGAGTGGGATCTGGCTGAATTTGGGTGGGGAGGTCAGGAAGACAGGACAGATGAAAGAGGAAGGTGAGTGGAGACCGCGTGCTGTTTCTACTGTCTCCCTATCCCCAGGGTCACTTTCCAGTCTCCTCTGTCCTGCTCTATGTTCAGGAGGGTCCTACTCTAGACGGTGCTGGGAACACTGTTTCCTCTCCTTGTTGCCTCAGATCGAGGGCTAGGAATAGCTTCCCACTGTTGCCAGTCCCTAAAGTCCCACCTCTGTCTGATCTTGTCACGCTCCCAAACCTACACCTTGGTAAAAGATCCCGTGTTCGCCTCTCTTCAGTTAAACGCTTGAGAGTCCCGTGTCTTTTTTGACGGGTCTCTGATATGCAGGAGGGATGCATGGTGACATGTTTGGGAGAGGAGATGGATGACCTGCGAGCACTGCTGTGTCATCCTGGGGGCACTGGGAAGCCTTGAGACCAGGGTCAGGGATTTGTTCTGAATTCATAAGGTAAAAGGGGCCCTGGAAGTTACTCTTTTCTTCCTTCTCAAGGGAGAAAAATGGGTCAGAGCTGTCCATTAGAAAGATTAATGGGGCAGCAATTCATAAGATAAATTGGGATATAGAGAGATCAGAGCGGGACTGGAGCTGAGAAGCCTATTAGGAGATAGTCACCACAGAGTTGGTGCAAGATAATTTGGGCCTAAATTTGGGTGGTAGTTGTGGGAATGGAAAGGAGCAGTGGGTGGAGGAAGGATTTAGGGGTTGGTAATTGATTAGATTTAGGGAGAGGAAAAAGACAAAGATGATCTTGAGGTGGTGTTGCTCATTTGGAAATCAGGATGAAGGGAAGGTTTCAGGGGAAGGCAGTGGGATTTATTTTGGATGTATTTATTTTGAGATATGTTATGGACTGAATTATGTCCCCCTAAAAAGGTATGTTGACATCCTAACCCCCAGGACCTTAGAATGTGACCTTCCTGTGAAATAGGGTCTTTCCAGAAGTAATCAAGTGAAAGTGAGGTCATTAAGGTGGCCCTGGTCCTATATGACTAGTGCCCTTATAAAAGGAAGGGATTAGGATGCAGGTACACACAGAGGGAAGATGGTGTGAAGACACACAGGGAGCACACCTGTGAGGACTGGAGCACTGCACTTCTGAGGACCGGAGCACTGCACCTGTGAGGACTGGGGCACCGCACCTCTGAGGACTGGGGCACCGCATCTCTGAGGACCGGGGTACTGCACCGCACCTGTGAGGACCAGGGCACTGCACCTCTGAGGACCGGGGCACTGCACCTGTGAGGATCGGGGCACCGCATCTCTGAGGACTGGAGCACTAGAGCTGCAAGAGGCATGGAACAGATTCCCCCTCACAGCCTTAGAAGGAGCCAGCCTTGCTGACCCCTTCATCTTGGACTCCTGGCCTCCAGAACTGGGAGATAATACATTTCTGTTGCCTAAGCCACCCAGTCTGTGATATGTTGTTATGGCAGCAGTAGGAGTTGAATTCAAGGCTCAAAGCTAGAAGTGTGGATTTAGTGTTTTGAAGAGAGGAGGGACCCAATGAGGCAGATTGGAGGCCACTAGCGTGATTGAGAAACCACGAAAATGGGCCAGATGATCTGGGAGGAGCTTGTAGAGGTGTCCGCCACAGAGATTCAGAGGTGGGTGCCTGAGGAGACTTTTGATGTGATCATTATGGGAGTTTCTAGGGGGAGGTTGAAAGTAGACTCCCGAGAAATAGGAACACTTTTACATTGTTGGTGGGAGTGTAAATTAGTTCAACCATTGTGGAAGACAGTGTGGCAATTCCTCAAGGATCCAGAACTAGAAATATCATTTGACTCAGCAATCCTATTACTGCGTATATACCCAAAGAATTATAAATTATTCTATTATACAGACACATGCACAGGCATGTTTATTACAGCACTGTTCACAATAGCAAAGACTTGGAACCAACCCAAATGCCTATCAATGATAGGCTGGATAAGGAAAATGTGGCACATATACACCATGGAATACTCTGCAGCCATAAAAAAGGATGAGTTCATGTCCTTTGCAGGGACATAGATGAAGCTGGAAGCCATCATTCTCAGCAAACTGACACAAAAACAGAAAACCAAATGCTGCATGCTCTCAATCATGAGTGAGTGTTGAACAATGAGAACACATGGACACAGGGAGGGGAACATCACACGCCTGGGTCTGTCAGGGGGTGAGGGTCTAGGGGAGGGATAGCATTAGGAGAAATACCTAATGTAGATGACAGGGTGATAGATGCAGCAAACCACCATGGCAGGTGTATACCTATGTAACAAACCTGCATGTTCTGCACGTGTGCCCCAGAACTTAAAGTACAATTAGAAAAACAAAGTAGACTCCCAATTGCCAGAGACCCAGAAGCAACAGAGCAGCAGTAAGTGGACACAGATAATATGGAGAGTTTTTCACCCCGTGTGCTGAAGAGGAAGATAGAAGAGGTTGGAGCTTGAAAGGGAAGGAAGGGCAAAAGTTAGGGATGCTTTTCTTTTTTCATGAAAGGGACCATAATCTAAGGTTGTAGAGGAGGAGGGGCGATTGCTATCACAAGTTCCTAGGTACAAGATGGGATATAGATGCCCCCAGCCCCACCAATACACATCACCACTGTTGGACACACACCTAAGCTGGTGCATCACCTCTCTTTGCAGATAACTAATTACTTCTTTCCTTAATTTGAGAGCATGTACTATTTTCATTTGCCTTTGGTTTAGCTTTGCATCACTTCATTTTCTGCTAGGGACCTTCTGACAAGTAATTAAAATTAGAGTTCTGTACAGCTTAGTTGGTTCAAAGCTGGGCGTGTTTTGTTTGCATGTTGCAGGGCGTTGGTGATAAAATAACCCAGCAAGGCTTGAAGCAAGCATGTCACATTAAGACAAGTGGGAGAAGCTGATGTTGCTGGTGGGTTTTTTTCTCATAGCTGCTAACTCAAAAAGACTGTAGGGCTTATATAGGTAATTATGCATAATTTTAAGCAAATGGTCAGCTTAGGAATATATTGGAGGGATTTTCTGAATGCTCAGGTTAGGGGAAAAAGTTGAAATATCTTAGGAAACAATGGTTCTGCTGGTGGTGACTGCCCTTGGCTCTTCTACTGTGATAGGAGCTGGCTAAAAAAAAATTCCAGCAATTTTTCAGAAAATTAGTAATTTATATTTTGAGAGTTTTTTTCTTCACATTTTTCTGTAATTGGCACTGTGCTGTACATATGATTTGTAGCTTGCAAAGCACTGCCTTTCAAAAAAATCTGGAGTAATCTACACAGTGTTTACATGTGTAAATTCCACATTTGTTCCATACTTCACACCGTTGATTTAAAAGTAAAAGCTTTCCATAGATGTCTGCACTTAACAACGAAGCGTATATCTTCATCTCTTTAGTGTTCTGAAGGAGTGCCTATAATAGTTTCTTACAAGGAGTCTTCCTTTGAGGCTGGGCATGCGGTGGCTCACACCTTCATCCCAGCACTTTGGGAGCCAAGGCAGGTGGATTGCTTGAGCCCACAAGTTTGAGACCAGCCTGGCCAACATGGCAAAACCCTGTTTCAGTGAAAAATACAAAAATTACTCAGGTGTGGTGGTGTGTGCCTGTAGTCCCAGCTACTTGGGGGCTGATGTGAGAGGATCACCTGACCCAGAGAGGTGCAATGCGTTGTGATTGCGCCACTGCACTCCTGCCTGGGTGAGAGAGAGAGACCCTGTCTCAAAAAAAAAAAAAAAAAGAAAAAGAAAAAGGAATCTTCCTTTGAGATGATGATGCTTGTAGGATCTGCTCAAAACTAGCCAAGCCACATGCTTACCATGCATCAAATACATGATTAAGACGAAAGTATGTTACCTTCTGGCCCTGTTAAGTTAGATACAGTACATTTTACCTTACCTAAATGCATATGTATATAGAATGTATGTATTTATATAAGTATATGTCAGATGTCAATCCAAGTGCTAAATTCTCTACTTTTTTAAGACGGAGTCTTGCTCTGTCACCCAGGCTGGAGTGCAGTGGTGTGATCTTGGCTCACTGCAACCTCCGCCTCCTGGGTTTGAGCAATTCTCCTGCCTCAGCCTCCTGAGTAGCTGGGACTACAGCCATGAGATGGGGTTTCATCATGTTGGCCAGACGGTCTTGAACTCCTGACCTCAAGTGATTCACCTGCCTTGGTTTCCCAAAGTGTTGGGATTACAGGCATGAGCGAACACCGTGCCCACCCATTAAATTCTCTAACTTTTAAAGAACTTTCTTCAACCAGTGCTAGGTGAGGTGCTAACGCTGCCAGCACTTGGCTGAACATGCAGAGGCCCCCACAGTTTGAAGGTCAAAGGTTCTACCTTGCCACATGCCAGAATAAATTTAAGAACAGGCCCAGATTCAAACTCACCAAGCCACGCATGCTTAGTTCTCTCCCTTCTTAGAAAAGGAAACCACTCTTACACAAATACTGTAAAAGAGGATTTGAGAATCAAACGGAAGGAAGGTAGAGGTTGAACCAAATGATGTACAGCCTTCTTCTTTCCTCTCCGGAGACTTCACCGTCTTCTCACCTGGTTCAGGAGCTTATGGATGCTGGTCTGAAGAAGGGGAGAGAAGGGGTTTGGTAAGAATCAGGCACTGATTCGAAGGTGGGAGATAGCTCCTCACGTTTTTTTATTGTAGAGTGATAAAAACAGCCATATCTACTGCTCATTGAACGTTCTCTAGTTTTGGTCTTGCCTAGGACATTTTCTGCAGAAAATTATTTTTTAGAATTTCACAGGTCTAGCAGAATGAGAAATCTGGCGTACGTTATAACCAACAAAAACATTGCTCTGGACAGGCCTAAAACAAAGACCTGGACGTCAGCAGGGAAGGGAACCAGTGACTCCATAAATGACCCCAGTTTCATGCAGTCACACAGTAGTGTGAATGGGACCAGGGACTCCATAAATGACACCAGTTTTGTGCAGTCACTACTGTGTTTCATGCACTCACTACTGTGTGACTGCACGAAGCTGGTGTCATTTATGGAGTCCCTGGTCCCATTCACACAGTAGAGAGGGAACAGAGATCGTTTCCATATTTCCTTCCAAATGGGCAAAATGAAGCCCACAGTTTGTTAAGAGAGGGGGCTATTGTGTAACTCAGTTGATTTGCTAGGATACAGAAATGGACTTTAAAATCTCAGTGTTAATAATGATGATGCCATTGCCGTCTAACATGAATAATGGGAGCAGACCAAAATCTGACCCAAACAGAATCTGGGAAATAAATCAAGGAGAAGGACTTGCAAATCTTTGCATAAGAGAGGAAATGAGTAATGGCACTCTCTTTTGCTTGTTGTTCATACCACCAGGAGTCAAGAACTCTGCATAACTTAGCAGTTCAGCTTCCAAGAAGGGCCCTGATATCGTGGATAAATGGAGTCTATTTTTAAGGTTAGATAAATCCAGCCTATTTTTGTGGGCAGGGAAAAATTATTGCTGAAGTGTTTTTGATAAGATTCTTCTGTGCCATAAACTGAAATAGTGAGAGCCCAACAATTTTTTCATAAGACGGAAGGAAGAAAAACTCTAAGTTATAGGAGACTAAGGCGATGCATTTATTTGGGGATTGCGTTAATACGTTTTCAGGCATTCACTTTTATTTAGCTACATGATTGGCTTTGCGGTTGTCCCAGTGCATCAAGAATGCCATAAATATTGGATTGACCATGGCTGATGATTTTTACTGCATGATAATACTATGAATGTATTAGATGGAACCATGATTTCCAATATATTTGTATTCTTTTTTTTTTTTTTTTTTAGACAAGAGTTTTGCTCTTGTTGCCCAGGCTAGAGTACAATGGTGTGATGACCTCAGTTTACCGCAACCTCTACCTCCCAGGTTCAAGCAATTGTCCTGCCTCAGCATCTCGAGTAGCTGGAATTACAGGCATGCACCACCATGCCCGGCTAATCTTTTGTATTTCTAGTGTAGATTGGTTTTCTCCATGTTGGTCAGGCTGGTCTTGAACTCCCAACCTCAGGTGATCGCCCACCTTGGCCTTCCAAAGTTCTGGGATTATAGGTGTGAGCCACCACGCCTAGCCTTATTATGTGTATTATTTCATTCAGCAAAATATACTCACTACCTCCTGTGTGTCAGGTGTCTGTGGGGTGCCGTAGGCTTATACTTAAAGGTTTTTTCTTCATTTGTATTTTAAAATGGTTTCCACATAGTTATGAAGAAGACTCCTAAATAGGAAGGAACTGAGGCTGGAATCTGATGACCAACCAGGTAACATTTCCTTCAAAGTCTGTGTCAAATCCGTTCTACATTTCTCTACATCAGTCTACATTTTTCTATTTTATTCAAAGGGATATTAACAAGGAAGATTACATGCTGGCTGAAAGCTCTCATATTTGTATCCATAGAAATACAAATTATATATAAAATTATATGATTACTACCATTATCATGGTTATGTTCTTAGCCTTTCCAAATTCCTATTATATGCAAGGCTTCTACTTAACTTCATGGATATAATGGACTATATAGTCTTTGCCCACAAGAAACTATTGCCAACACTAATTTATTTGTCTTTCATAGACTGTTTCTTCCCCTGTTAAATCTTTCTTAAGTAACTTTGAAAGAAACTTAAAAAATTGAAGTGTAATATATAACATACAGATAGTAAAGTGCGTAAATCTTAAGGGTACAGCTTGATGAATGTTTGCAGCGTGAACACAGTTGTGTAACTGCCACTCAGATCAAGGCTTAGAATGTTACCAGTGCCTCTGTAGCACTCCCTCCCAGTACTTTCCTGCCTTTCCAAAGGTTATCATTCTGTGGACTTCTAGAAAAATAGATTAATTCTGCTTGTTTTTGCACTTTGTGCAAATGCAATGACAGTGCAATATGCACTCTTTCGTGTCTAGTTTCTTTTGCTTCATTTATATTTGTGAGATGCTGGTATGTTGTTGCAGCTCCTGGTGGCTTAGTGCTGTATGCCACAATTCATTTATCCATTCTCTTCATAGACAGTGGGTTGTTTCTGGTTTTACTAATAAAACAAAGCTTTACTAATAAAAATAAAAACATTCTCAAATATGAAAGATTTAAATATTTAAGTGAACACCTGAAATAAGTGTACATTTCTGCTGGGTATATACCTATGAATAGAATTGCTGATTGGGTTATCCCTATACATGTTTAGCCTTCTAAACACTTCCAAAGTAGTTGCCTCTGTTAACACTTCGACTAACAGTACTTAGTAAATGTTACTTTTGGAAAAAAAAAAAAGACTCATTATGGTAGATGTGTAGAGGTGTTTCATTGTGATTTTAATTTGCATTTCACTGACAACTCGTGATGGTGAACACCTGTTTTATATCTAATGTCCATTTGGAGATACTGTATTCTTTTGTGAAGTACCTATTCAGGCTTTAGCCTGTTTTAGAAATAAGGTGTTCTATCTGTCTGTCTATCTAGTCATCTGTCTAGACTGGGTCTCACTCTGTTGCCCAGGCTGGAGTGCAGTGGCGCAGTCATAACTTGCTACAGCCTTGAACTACTGGGCTCAAGGGCTCTTTCTGCCTCAGCCTCCCGAGTAGCTAAGACTACAAGTGCACAACCATGCCCAGCTAATTTAATTTTCTGTAGTGATGGGGTCTTGCCATGTTGCCCAGGCTAGTCTTGATCTCCTGGCTTCAAGAGATCCTTCCAAAGTGCTAGAATTACAAGTGTGAGCCATGGTGCCTGGCCAGAATTGTCTTTTTAAGCATTAATTTTTGGAGAGTATTTTATATGTTGTGAATTTGAATCTTCTGTTAGATATGTCTATTGCAAATATCTTTTCCAACACTGTTGCTTTTTCCCCTCTATTACTGATGTTGTTAGTGTTGAATAGTAGTTTTTCACTTTAAGGAAGTCCAGATTATCAATTTTTTAAATTCATATTTTGTGTTTTTTTGTATCTTCTTTTCCTATGTTGTCTTCCAGAGCCTTTACTATTTTAATGCTGATATTTGGGTCTGTGATCTTAGAATTGATATTTTGTTTATAGTTTGAAGTAGGGATCAGTCCCTCCACATAAGGATGTCAAATTGTTCCAGCACTAGTTATTTAAAAGACCACCTTTTCATCATTATATTGCAGTGGTACCTGGGTAGTAAATCAGGTGACTGTAAGCATGGGTATCTGTTACTTGATTCTCTGTTCTATTTCATTGGTCTATTTGTCTTTTCTTGGTCCAAATTTAAATTAACTCTGTATTTTTGTTGCGTGTTGGTGTTCATCTTCTAACTTTGTTCTAATTCTTGAAAATTATCTTTGCTATTCTTGGCTCCTTTTATTTCAGTTTTAATTTTGGAATTAGCTTACAAAGCTCTACAAGATGAGCTACTGGAATTTTTAATGAAATAGTGTCAAATCTGTAGATCAGTTTGAGAATTAACATCTTTACAATATTAAGACTTCCAATCTATGAACATAGTATATCATTCTTTTATATATTTAGAGATTTAAAAATTTCTCTCAGTATTTACACTTAGTTTTCTACAAGAGACTTTGCACATTTTGGGGGTCAGATTTATTCCTCGGGATTTGATGTTTATTGATGTCAATACAAATTATATCTTTAAAAAGATATAATTGTTTCTTAGATTGTAAAAATATAATTGAATTTATATATGACCTTGTATCTAGTAACCTTGCCAAGTTCACTTACTAATTCTAATAGATTATAGATTTTTTTGGATTTTCTGTGTACCCAGTCATGTCAACTGTCCATAATGACCATTTTATTTTTGGCTTCTCAGTTTTCATTTCTTGTTATTGCCTCATTGTACTTCCCAGATTCTTAGTGAATGCTGACTAGAAGACATGATAGCAGATCTTTGATCCTTTCCCTCAGTTTCAGGGAAAATTTAGAGAATTTCGTCAAGGACTTTATGATGTTTGCTGTGGTTTACTAAGCTGTTTTGCTTTGTTTTTCTTGTGTTTGGCAGCTGAATTCTGCCTTGAATTGGGAGTCTTACCCTGTGCATATGGAGCTTAAAAATATGAGTTTAAAACTATGATTTTACTGTTTTTTTTTTCCTGTTAGGGCAATGCACTGTTTGTGTCTGCCCCCAAAATTCTTATGTTGAAATCTTAACCCCCAGTGTGATAGTATTAGGAGATGGTAGGTGATTAGGTCATGAGGGTAAAGCCTTCATCAATGCAAATAACGCTCTTATAAGAGAGATGAGAGAGCTCTCTTGCCCTACCATGTGAGGACACAATGAGAAGACAGCAAGCAGTCTGCAACCCAGAAGAGGGCCTTCAGCAGAACCTGGCTGTGCTGGCTCTCTCATCTCAACTTCTCAGACTCCAGAACTGTGAGAAGTACGTTCCTGTTGTTTTATACCCAGTCTGTGGGACTTTGTTATAGCAGCTTCAGCTATGATAGTTCTTTTATTTCTTTATTTTTTCATTTTTTGCCTTTCTTTAGATTAATCAAATATTTATTAACAAGCTTCTATTAGCTTGTGAGTTATTCATTCTTTTATTACTCCTTCAGTGTTTACACTAGCAATTATAACATCCTTAATTTATTAGTATCTACCTTAAATGAATACTTTTATATTTTTCTGAAAAGTGAGTCTCTTTATATAATACTTTAAATTTATTTATCCTCTCTTTTTGTGCTGTTCTGGCTATGTATTTTAATTCTACACACACACACACACACACCCCCCCCCACACACACACCCCCACACACTCTTCAACTCCTTAAGACATTATTATTGTTCTTTAACAGTCGGAATTCATGTAGATTTACTTGTATGTTATACTGTCTAGTGCCTTTCTGTCGTCCTGTTTGCCATGCTCACATCTGGGATCATTTTGCTGCTGTCTGAAGAGCTACCTTAGGATTTCTTGTATGATGGATTTACTGACAAAATTTTCTCTCAGTTTTTGTTTAAAAACATCTCTGTTTCTCCTTGTTTGCATATGGAATTGGCAGTTGTTGGTGATCCACCCCCAACCCCACCCCCAGCAATTCTGGCTTCCATTATTTCTCTTTGAAAGGCCAGCTCTAAGTCTTACTGTTTTCCTTTAAAGGTGGTATTTTCATTCTGTTTATCCTGCTTGGAGCTTGTGGAGTATCTTGAATCTGTGGCTTGGTATTTTTCATCCATTTTGGAAAATTCTTGGCCAGTATTTCTTCAAACATTGCTTCTGCCTCATTCTCTCTCTCCCTTCTTTTTGGAATTCCAATGATAGATATTTTGTTCCTTTTTCTCATGTCTCTTTTACATTCTTTTCTGTATTTTCATTCCTTTTATTTTTCTCTTTGTACTTCAAAGTATTTCCCACTGACTTTTCTACCAGTTCACAAATATCTTTTTTGCTTTGTCCAGTCAGCTTGTAAGTCCAAATATTGAATTCTTAAATTTTGAGCTATTTTTATTTTTTAGTAATTGGATTTACATTTGATTCTTTTTCCAGATTCAAATTCTATTGTAATATTCTTCCTTTTTATCTATTTTCAAAGATATTTATAGTTGTAATAAATAAGTCTAATATGTGTATTACATTTATGTTTGTTTCTGCTGCATTTTTCCTCTTGGGTTTCAGACATTTGGTCTTATTATCTGGCAAAAATGGTATTTTAAAATTTATTGGACATAATGTAAGAAAAGATGTAGAGGTTCTAGATGATGTTATCTTCTTCCATAAAAACATTAGTTTTATTCTGGTCGGTATGTAGAGTATGGGCACATCATTGTAATCTAATTGAGGCTCATTTGTCCCCATATTGTGCTTCCTAGTAGATATAACTCTTCTGAGGTCTCATGTGAATACCTGTGTTTGTTTGTTTGTTTTTACCACAGTCTGTCTGGATTGTGAAATCTCAGTTCAGCATAACATTGCCCAAATTTCTGCATTCTATATAGGAAAATTGCATGCAAGCCTGCTACATCCTATGATTTGGTTGCTCTTCAGCGACTTCAAATAATTTTCTATTTAAGCTAGTTTTTGTAATTATACTCAGTAGAAAGTTTAGTTCAGTACCAGCTTCTCCATCATAATCTGGAACTGAAATCCCCCACGAGAAGCCAACTTTTGGTGGTACATAACATTGTATTGTGTGTTTTATTTTAACTTGTTTCTAAGAAACTTTTGAGGTTGAAATAATGATAGAGTCACAGGAAGCTGAAACTCTCTAGTCAGTTTCCTCACTGGTTATATTTTACCTAATACAGTACAATATTAAAAGCAGAAAGTTAGCAATGGTATAAAGTATGTATATCGTTTTATGCTGTTTTATCACCCATAGATTCATGTAATCACCACTGCAATGAAGATACAGGATTGTTCCATCCTCACAGAGCGCTCTCCTGTGCCATCCTTTTCTAGTCACACGCTTCCTCCTCACTGCCACCATCCCAAGCCCATGGCAGCCACTGTTTTGTTCTCCATCTCTATAATTTTGTCATTTTGACAGTGTAATTGTATGAGTCCGTTCTAGCACTGCTATAAAGAAATACCTGAGGCTGGGCAATTTATAAAGAACAGAGGTTTAATTGGCTCATGGTTCCTCCGGCTGTACAGGAAACATGACGGTTTCTGGGGAGGCCTCAGGAAACTTTCACTCATGGCGGAAGGTGAAGGGAAGCAGGCATGTCTTACATGGCTGCCGCAGGAGGAAGTGGTTTTAAACCAGATTTCAGGAGCACTCACTCACTGTCACCAGAGCAGCATCGAGGGGGAAATCCACCCCATGCTCCAGTCACCCTCAACCAGGCCCCACCTCCAATATTGGGGATTACAATTTGACATGAGATTTGAGTTGGGGTGCAGATCCAAACCATGTCAGTAATATAAATTGAATGATTCAATATGAGACCTTTGAGACTGGCGTTTTTCATTCAGCAAGATCCCCTTTTCATGCTGTGGACATACCACATTTTGTTTGACCATTTACAAAATGTCTTGCAGAATGCCTTTTCCCATGTCTCTTTTATGTTCTTTTGCAAGACATTTTGACTGTTTTCAGTTTTTGGTTATTGCAGTGAAAATGGCTGTGAATAATTTTACACAGGCATTTATGCAGAAATCAGTTTTGTTTCTTTGGGATGAATGCCCAGGAATATGTTTGGTGGGTTGTAAGGTAAGTTATGTTTAGTTTTTAAAGAACTGTTGCAGTATTTTCCAAGGTGGCTGCAGAGTTTTAGATTCCCACCAGCAATGTTTGAGAGATTCCGTTTCTCCACACCCTTGTCAGCATTTGGTATCGTTACTGTTTTTAAATTTTAGCTGTTCTGCTAGGTGTGTAGTGATATCTCATTGTGGTATTAATTTGCATTTCCCTAACGGTTAGTGATGTTAAACATCTATCACATGCTTATTTGCCATCTGTGCCTTTCTTTTTAGTCAAATGTCTCTTCATGTCATTTGCCTATCTTTTAAATGGACTCTTAAAAAAATGTTGAATTTTGAAAATTCTTTATCAATTTTTAGATATGGGTCTTTTACCAGATACATGGTTTGCAAATGTTTTCTCCTGGTTTGAAGCTCATCATTTTTTCCCTCTCAACGGAATCTTTCAGAAACACAGAAGTTTTTAATTTTGATGAAGTAAAATTTATTGGCATTTTTCTTTTATGGATTGTACTTTCAGCCTCATACCTGAGAACTCTTTGCCAGGCTCTTGGTCTTGAATATTTTCTCTTACCCTTTCTTCTAAATGTTTTATGGTTTTATGTTTTTCATCTATGATCTGTTTTTGAGTTAATTTTTGAATAAGGTATGAGACTGAGGTAGAGATTCTATATTTTTTTTCTATTAATCTCCAGTGATTCTAGCAGCATTTGTTGAAAAGATTACCATTACGCCATTGAGTTGCTTTTGTACAAAATTATTTGATCATATTTGTGTAGGGCTATTTCTGTATTCTCTATTCTGCTTCATTCATCTGTGTGTCTAGCTATCCACCCATATCATACAGTGTTGATTACTGTAGCTATGTATGTTAGATAGAGTGTTTGCTCTCATTTAATTTCTCTTCTTCAAAATTGTTTTGCCATTTCCTTTTTCTTTCTATGTAAATTTTAAAATATTCTTGTCTCTATCTACAAAAAATTTCACTGGGATTCTGATAAGAATTGTAGCAAACTTGTTTATCAATTTGGGGGTGAATTGTCATCTTTATTATTTTGCCTTCCAAATCCATGAACACTGTAGCAGGTGTTTTTGATTTGGCTTACTGTAACATTGTGGAAGAGTTTTCCCTGACTAAACTCTTTTCTGTTAATATCCTATGCTTTAATCATTGCATCCTATTTCCTTACTTCTGTTAGCTGAGCTTTTAAACCTGCAGACATGTCCATTTCACATCATTTCTCTTTGATGATGTAGTGAATCTCTATTGCTTTTGTACTATACTCAGTTTGTGAGTATAATTAATCATGCCCTATACTTAAGTTCCTAGCAGATTCAACATTGCTTTTATCCCACACTTTGAATTTTTTTGCTAAGAACTGTACCTAGTTTTAGACTCTTTCACTTTCTCATCATGTCAGTCTCAGACAATAGATTGCACTAGTACTTGACTTTCTGGGGCCCATTTTCCTCAAAGAGACAAGATGTTTTGTTGTTTTTTTAAAAACACTTCTTGAAAACAAGTATATACAATATGGTAATTACAATAAAGTCGCACTGACATGCAGAGACTAGGCTATCGGTGGGATTATCAAAATACAGCCAGATTATCAGTAAACAACATATAAATGGGATACCTATAAATAGGCAAAATTTATGCCTCAGCAAAAATATTAGTTTGCTAGGTAATGAACCTTTGGCATGGCTCAAGAACAGTTGATGTTGATACGTTGCCCACATGCTGTTGTAGCATGTACTCTGATAAGACTGGTAAATTGTCCTTACCAATGTGGCCGTTTGTGTCAATACATTCTTTACTTCAGTCTGTACTGCACATTTTCACTAGTGGATGAATATTCTCTATTCTTAGCAGTTTTTAAAAACCGCTTCCCATGTGTTAATTTAGTCTCATCTACCCTGTGTTCTTCTTATTACATTTGCCCTGACTTCTGCAAAAATGGGTTGGTTATGAGAATTTCTTTAAGAAAGTCTTTACTGTGTTACGATTGAAGCAAATATGTAAATGAATTCTTCACCATCATTTATTTTTACTTCGAGCTTTAAGTGGTTTTGCTGACTTCATTTTCTGGCTTTCGGTGTGTAAAATGAACTTCCTTTTACTGTTTTTAGATTTCTCTGTGCTGTGGCCTTTAACTGACGTTTTTCTTCCAATTTGCTCCTAGGTGAGCCAGTTGAGAAAAAATACATATAATGGAGAGATTGCACTGGGGCACAAATCTCCTGCATCTCTTAATATTTGGCATAATTGTAGCAACTCTAGTACAATTCCCTTTTTCAGAAAGGAAGTTATCAGTGTAAGAAAAGTTTAATGATGGGTGAAGGAAAATAGCTCATTAGGACATCATGATCTCTTGAGCTGTGAATTGTTCAAAAATGAAATTCTGCTTTTCATAGGTTGTTCTGGAAGACTGCCGGTGAATGATTTTTCCAGTCCAGGCCCTAGAAAAATTCGTGTAATAAATTGCAGCTTATCCCATTTATATGTTGTTTACTGATAATCTGGCTGTATTTGGTGATGATAAGAGAAAGTGGGAAAGACTAATGGGAACCACTCAGAGGTTTAGCAATAGAACTTAAAGAGAGCAATTTTCAAAAGATAATTTTGAAACGTGTACTTAATATGGGAATATAAATGGATTTCTTTAGGAATTTAATAATTTTAATATTATTTATATCTAGTATAAGTAAATACATTTTAAAACAGGGCACAGCACGTTGGACATTTATAGCCTGTATGGTGAGTACAGAGAGGACTTTTGTACTGGACTTAATTATTAATGCCTGTCAACCAGATGACTAAAAGTAGTTCATGAAAATCAGGAATGTTTATATAACATTTAACTTAAGAGAGAAATATTTCCAAGGAAAATGTTTGATGATTTTTTTTTTTATCAGTTAATGCTACTACCTTTCATAATTTTTTAAAACCTTAGTGAAATACGGAATTATCAGGAGTGAGGAATTTCCTTCAAAATTCTGGAAAAGTCCATTTAAAAAAATGGTGTCAGGCAAGAGTGTAGACTTCTTAATTTATGCTTTATATTCAAAGCTACTCACTTCAGCTTATTTTTATTAGGCTATTTCTCAAGGAATATATTTAACTTTATTGGTTTTCACTTTAATATTGTTTTTCCCTAACAATTACATTTTATGAGGAAGTTTTTCCTGAAAACTTAATATTTGAAATGAAATGCACAGAGTATGGCATGATATTAATAAACATTTTCCTTTATTCTCTTAAATTTTAAATTGTTTTCCATTGTTCATTATATTATAAAACTGGTCCAGGTAAGCTATTAGAGGATAGTGTGACATACCTGTTGGTGTTTTAACATTTTTTATTTTTGAGACAGAGTCTTACTGTGTTGCCCAGGTTGGAGTACAGTGGCATGATCACGGCTCACTGCAGGCTTGACCTCCCAGGCTCAAGTTATCTTTCCACCTTGGCCTCCCAAAGTGCTGGCACTACAGGTATGAGCCACCATGCCTGAACTGTGTTTAACTTTTTGCCTTTCTTTCTTTCTTTTTTTTTTTTTTAATTATACTTTAAGTTCTGGGGTACATGTGCAGAACATGCAGGTTTGTTACATAGGTATACATGTGCCATGGTGGTTTGCTGCACCCATCAACCCATCATCCACATTAGGTATTTCTCCTAATGCTGTCCCTCGCCTAGCCCACCTTTCTATTTTTTATGAATTTTTCTTGCATGCTGACTTGAAGCAAAACTGGCAGCAAGATCCCCCTGCCTCAGCCTCCTAAGTAGCTGGGACTACAGGTGCATGCCACTGGGCCCAATTAATTTTTAAGTAAATATGTCAAACCATCCTGCAACAGCTTAATTGGACCAGTTTTATAATGTGATGAACAACAGAAAACAATTGAAGGAATAAAGGTCTTGTACTCCTGGTTTCAAGTGATTCTTCTGCCTCAACCTCCCAAAGTGCTGGTGTCACAGGATCCTTAGGGTGTTGCTTCACCAGCTGGAAACCTCTGGCTGGTGGTGCCTCTTGCTTGGGTTTTGCTCATGCCCACTGGGCTCATTTCGCCCACTTGGCCCGGCAGGCTGTACCTGGCTTGCACTACCTGCCCGGATCCCATGCCTGCCAAGGGCGAGCCAGGCACAGAGCGACCAGGGTTGTGTGAGCAAGTGAGCGTGGGGTCCAGCCACTGCACATAGCCAGGCACACTGGTTGGGGTGGGGTGGGCTGCTCCAGGTGCTGGCACAGATGTCAGCTCCATGCGAGGCTGTGGCTGGATCAGACATTCTGCAAGTGGCTTCTGTTGTGGGCACCAGTATCTGGACAAGGAGAATGCAATGGCGCCCAAAAGCTTGGAGATGCCAGGAACTGCAGAGCCCCAAAGAGAGTGTTACAGCAAGTCACAGCCCTGGCTCAGGGAGGCCCAGGGCCACTGCTGTTTTCTTGTTGCCTGCAATGTGGTGAGTGGGGGCATGTTTCTGCCCTGTTTGTGTTATAGCTCTTTCAGTCCCACCATTTGGTGGGTCCCGAGTTCTAGTCCAGCGTCCAGGAAGAATGAGGTACGCAGACAACTGGAGGGTGAGCAAGTCCAAGAGAAGCTTCATTGAGTAACAGAACAGCTCTCGTGAGGCCTGAAGTGGGCAGCTCCTGTCTGCAGGCAGGTCTTCCCAATAGGTGGACGACTCCAGCTGAGTCTAGAGTGCATGCTGATTGCTCCATGGTCAGCCATGGACAGGCCTGGAAAAAACACCATAAGCCCTTACTCTGTGTTGGGGATTCCACTGGGAACTGGCAGCCTGGCTGCCAGGTTTCAGGTCGTGCCTGGATGGAAGGTGGCGCTTCACCGGGGACCTGCCCCTTCCCGCCTAGAAAGCTGTCTGCCTCCTGTGGCCATCAAGATGCTGTCTGTGGTGCCCAGCCCGTTCACACCAAGGGGTGCCTGCCGAGCTGCCCTCAACCCCCACTCCCCTGCCAGCCTGCCTCCCTGCGCTCGTAGGTGCCCAAAGTATCAGAGGGGGATGAGGCAGCAGGGGGGCTGGTGTGTCAGTGCCGCCTTGAGTGTGGGCATTGCTGGCCAGGTTGTGACAGTGCCTGGGCTTGGCTTCTACTTTGCTGTGAAATTGGAGCAGGAACTGGGGGTGGGGAATGGCCAGGGAGCAGGCACTTCTGACCCTGCTGGGGGAAGAGGGCTTCCTGGGCCCCCAAGAGCACGTGGGTGCGCAGGTCTGGAGCCACAGCTAGGCGGCTGCGGCTATGCCTGGAGCGTGGGGCTTCTGCTCTGCCAACTCAGTAAGGTGCGGGGGTCCTGCCTGTTCCCAGTCCCCTCTGGCTCCATGGGGCATGCAGCCCCAGCTGTGTTTCCCCCGATGCAGCTGGCATCCCCACAGTGGCTGCTCCAGACAGGCCCCCGCCACTACCACTGGGATTATAGGCATGAACCACTGAACCCGGCCTGTGCAGCTTTTGAGATCAGTTGGAGTTTAGGAAATTCCAGTTTCCACTGATCAGGGTCAACTTCCAGGCATTGAGTGGATGGGCAGAGAAGATGAGAGACAGATGAAGAGAATACTCCCAGCAGAGGGCCAAGACAGGGAGATATGAGCTGGCGTGGAGAGCGAGGGTTCATCACAGATTTTTCGTTGGTGCACCAGCCAGCAAGGGGGAGGTAAATGCCAACGGGAGCCGTGAGAGGTTTTCTAGAATGTCAGCTATAAAGCTACTCGTTGCATGCCTAACATGGATTTGGAAACTTGTATTTAATCTTAAAATCTTTTAGTGTATGCCAGAGCATTTACATCTGAAAATATTTAAAAATACTCACCTGTAATCCCAGCATTTTGGGAGGCCAAGGCAGGCGGTTCACCTGATGTCGGAAGTTCAAGACCAGCCTGGCCAACATGGCGAAACCCTGACTCTACTAAAAATACAAAAAATTATGCAGGCGTGGTGGCAGCCACCTGTAATCTCAGCTACTTGGGAGGCTGAGGCACGAGAATCGCTTGAACCTGGGAGGTGGAGGTTGCAGTGAGCCGAGATCATGCTACTGTACTCCAGCCTGGGTGACAGAGCAAGACTTTGTCTCAAAAAAAAAAAAACCAACAAAATACCAGTTAGTATAACTAATGCCCCAGAAAGACGCTACACATTTACTTCAGGTTCTATTTCTATCTTCACCCACTGCACACCAAAATAGACACTTTAGGACCTAGCATAGGGGACTATAGCATAGGGGACTATGAAGAGGATTGTTATAAGGAGTTAAAGGCTAAACCTGATTGTTATTTTAAGGCATTTGGATTTTATCCTGGAGTCTTTAGTTGATTGACTATTAAAAAACATCTACAGAATGCCTGATTTGTGGTGGGTGTCAAGAATACAGATAGCGGTCCTGCTTTTGGATGGACCCCTCTTTCAAGCAGGCAAGGAAGATGGTGTCAGGTAGATGAATCCATACACAACGTGGACCACAGGTAGTGAGAGTGAGCAAGGCCAGAGGCGAACCTCCTAAGACAAAGGCGGACCATGTAGGAGGTCACTGTCCTGCTCTGCATTTGAAATAAGCCTGTGGCTGTTGAACACTTGAAATGTGGCCCCTCTGAGTTGAGATGTGCTCTAGGGGTAAGATACATAACGGATTTCAAAGACCTAACATGACAAAAAGAATATAAAATATCTCATTAATAATGCTTCAGGCTGGGCACTGTGGCTCATGCCTGTAATTCCAGCACTTTGGAAGGCTGAAGGGGGCGGATCACCTGAGGTCAGGAACTCAAGACCTGCCTGGCCAACAGGGTGAAACGCTGTCTCTACTAAAAATACAAAAATTAGTTGGACATCATGGCACGCACCTGTAGACCCAGCTACTCAGAAGGCTGAGGCACAAGAATCACTTGAACTCAGGAGGCAGACGTTGCAGTGAGCTGAGATCATACCACTGCACTCCAGCCTTGGCAAGAGAACCAGACTCCGTTCTCCCCACAACCCCTCACCAAAAAAAAGCTTCAGTATTGATTGATTACATGTTGACATGATAATATTTTACAGATATTAGATTATATGAAATATATGGTTAATTTCACCTTTTCCTTTTAATCTTTTTTTTTTTTTTAAAAAAACACGGCTATAAGATTTAAAAATTGTTGTGTAGGAGCCCCAAGTGGTGGCTCATGTCTGTAATCCCAGCTTCTCAGGGGGCGGAGGTAGAGGGTTGCTTGAACCTAGGAGTTCAAGACCAGCCTGAGCAACAGAGTGAGACCCCATCTTTAAAAAAATGAAAATAAATTAGCTGGGCATGGTGGTGTGTGCCTGTAGTCCCAAAAACTTGGGAGGCTGAGGCAGGAGGACCATTTGAGCCCAGGAGTTTGAGGCTGTAGTGAGCTATGATTATGCCACTGCACTCTAGCCTGGGTGACAGAGCAAGGTTGAGGCTGGGTTTAGAAAATATATATAAAATTGTCTGTTGGGCAGTGCTGCCCTAACCTAGGTACTAGCTGTGAGAAGGGGAAGAAAAGGATGGCTCCTTGGGAGGAAGATGCGGCAATGGGAGGAAATTGATGGATAGAGGTTGTTTTACATCTCTGAGGCCTCAGGCAAGATTCTCCATGAGGTCATCTGCATCCATCCAAAGTCACTTGCTTTTATTTTTATTTTTGCATAACTTGTTTCAAATGTTCTACCACAACCTCCCCCAGCCCAGACATACTTACGATGTTATTTTATCATTAGTCAGTCACCATGGGTAGAATGCTTGTTCCAGTGGCACATCAGCTATGACTTATGCAAACCCCTGGTGGCCCTTTGGCTTGGTCCTTCTTTGTCCAGTGGAATAGTCTGTCCTGTGCCTGGGGGGAGGGCGGTCCATCAGAGATGATTCAGGAGATGTTACATTAGTGTGACTGGAACTATTGTTTTTTTATTAATAGGTAGAGGGCCATCCCTGGCAAGAGTTGATTTGCAGGTTAGGATAATGAGTCACTGATCTTGAAGCTGGTGTATGTCTAGGTAGAAATGCTGAACATGCAGCTGGATTGTGCAACCAGGACTTGTGGAGGGATCTGGGCTGATCCCATATGTTTGGGAGAAGGATGGGGGAGTCACCCATGGTTAGGCGGGCAGAGACCCAAGCTCTGAAGCCATTCTTATTTAGCTTTTATGCTTGGATATTGGTGCTGTGAATTTAAAATCTGAGCCTCTAAGCAACATTTTGGAAAGCCTGTTTCACAGTTCTGCTTATGCAGGATTTTCTACCTTTTTTGGGGGGTCCATGTGTTTTTCTCTATGCTTAGAGGGAAATAAATGCGAGAAGAAAGGGTGTTGGAAAGAAAGTCAACAAAGGTCTGAGCCACGGACTCGATGTCTTTACTTTGGTTCAGGATCCACAGGTTTGTACCCCTCAGTCGGTCCCCTTGTGTGGGCGCCCACGACCCACACTTCAGGGAGGGCCAGGTTCTAAAGGGACAACCAAGATCTACAGGAGACCCCTCTCTTTCTTTACATACATGTACATACATATATAAATACACCCCACATATATACACATGGCCATATACATATTCATCACAACAATTTAGAAATTTCTCATGCATGCATGTATGTTCCAGATGTGTGTGTATGTTCCAGGTATATATCACACATATGGCGTGTATGCACACACACACACACACACACTCTCTCTCTCTCTCTCTCTCTCTCTCTCTCTCTTTCTCTCCCTCTCTCCCTCTCTCTGTCTCTGTCAGTATTCCACCCCAATGGCCCATCCAGATGGAAAGATGGTTTTTTTGGCTTTCATCAGAAACCTTGCCCTTCCTAGAAGACTTCCCTTGTTTATATGGTTAGGAGGCAGCCATTTCAGTCTAAAGACAAAAACTCTTTACTCATGAAGAGTCTTCACTTTCTCCTGTGGCATGGTCTTCCTGTCCCAGCTGCCATCCTTAAACTCTTCTTTCTTTTAATGGTGAGCTCCACTGTGCACTACTTGGAGGTGATCCCTGGCAGGCAGGAGACATCAGCATCGGAGACGGGAAAAGCGAATTACTCCAAGACCACTGAATTTTTAATGGGGGGAAGGACTCGGCCGGCAAAGGCTTCTTTAGAGATGAAGTTTTTGGTCCTAGTGACAGGCTGTGTTCGTGAGGTCCTCAGGGAGAATCTCGGTTTTCTGTGACCTGGTGCTGATAAGCATTAACTGATTAAACTAATAGCTGACATTATTGAGCATGTACTGTGGGCCAGGTCCTATTGTGAGCAGCTTTCTTGTATTAACTCATTGACTCTTCACAGGACCATGTGAGATATATGCTGTTATTAGCCCCACTGAAACTCAGGCATGGGGAGGTTAAACCACACAGCTCATCGTTTTGCACCAGGACTTAAAACCTGTGTCAGAACCTAAGCACTAAGCACTACTCTACTCTGCCATTAAGACAGAGGACTTTTGTAGGAAGCCAGTGATGAGCAAAGATGCCAAATATGTCTAATGGTCTGGAAAAGAAGTATTAAAATTGTTATTGTCAATGCACCTTTGTATTAATTTGTTGGTGCTCCTTTCATGCACTGCCTGTTAGCTTGATGTAGTTAAAACCCCTGTGTTATAGTCTTCAAATAGGAAAAAAATTATATATATACAATCAGAGAGTAAACTGCCTCTTAGAGCTGCCTCTCCTGCAGTCTTGCGTTTCCAAGTTCTCAGTACCATAAGGTGAATCCACCAAGCCTTGGCTAAGCAGATGTGTGTGGGTTGAGTGCTTGTTAGTTTCTATGAGTTTCTTCTACATGTAACAAGTGTTAAATTGGACCTCGCTATTGTTAAGGTTCTTTATTTGAGCAATTTAATAGGGAAAGTGTAGAAGTCACAAAATTTAGGTGTGAAACACACATTTTCATCCTCACCTGCAGTGTCGGGTGATGTTAATTCTTTCATCTCCTTGCTATTCTTATAAAATACTGGAGAAATCATGAAAGCCTGATGATGAATGTCTAGTTTTCTTGTGTTCCCAAGTTGTCAGTACCGTAAGGTTAATCCACCAAGCCCTGGCTAAACAAAGACTTGGAAATTTTAACAGTTTGCTCAGGGATTTACCGTCTGTAAGGCCTTGTGGACTTTCTTCTTTATACATGTTTATAGTAACTTGTTGCCCATTCAGAATTATTGCCTGGTCCTGCTTCTGGCATGCAGTACGGTCCCACTGTTGCCACGAGTCCCCGTTCAGAAGTTAGAGGGAGCCATCAGCAGTTACACTTTTCAGCATTCATTTATTTGAAGACTAGGGAGGAGGAGGAAAAAGCAGCCGAGTGCTCTCTGGCAGTTTGGTGCATGCTTTGAAGTTAGTGAGAAAATTCCTCACTACCGTGTAGAAGTTTCCCGATAAATTTATGTTCGGGGCCGGGCGTGATGGCTCACACCTGTAATCTCAGCACTTTGGGAGATCAAGGCAGGCAGATCACAAGGTCAGGAGATCAAGACCATCCTGGCCAACATAGTGAAACCCCATCTCTACTAAAATACAAAAAAATTAGCCAGGTGTGGTGGCACCTACCTGTAGTCCCAGCTACTCAGGACGCTAAGGCAGGGGAATCGCTTGAACCCGGGTGGTGGAGGCTGCATTGAGCCGAGATGTAGCCACTGCACTTTAGCCTGGGTGACAGAGCAAGACTCCGTCACACACACAAAAAATGTTCAAGTGGTGGCATTTGTGCAGCCAACAGCCAGATGAAAAGCCCGTGGAATCCCAGGTTCCAGTATGCGCTTAGTGGTTCTCAGGCCAACCAGGTAACCCTCTCTCAGCACGTCTAGCCTTTCACTTAGTGATCTCACGCAGCATTTAAAACAAACAAAGAAAAACCACAACGCCTAAGCTCCTTTCTTGGTAAATTGCAAAATGCTGCTTTATTCCACAGCGTTCTCTGCTCTCTGCTTGTGTTGGTATATGAGCTTGTTGCCAGACGGTTCAGTGGGGATGAGAATGTGAACTGATGAGGCAAGTATGTCTGTGTCTTTCCGGGGAGAGAAGGCGATACTGGGTTACTTACGAACATCTGCAGGTCTTCCTTTTCACAAACAACAAAGCAAAGTGTCCCTTCACTCCACTCCTCTACTTCCTTGCCCCTAAATGCTAGACACAGCAGTGGTTTACTTACTCACTGCTTCCATACTACTGGCCTTAGCACTCACTGAAATAGCGCTCTGAGAGATAACCAGCTCACAAACGCTTTCCCTCAATATTCATCCCCTTGACCGTCCCTGGAGGACGTGGGACTTTTGTCCACTTAGGCAGGAAAGTGCAGTGTGTATGTTATGCTTGCAATACATCTCAGTGCAGACCAGCCACATTTCAGGTGTTCCGTGGACACGTGTGGCTACCATATTGGACAGTGTGGCTCTGAAGAGTGATTATTTTATGACCCACCCCCATTCTCCCTGGGCCTCTCTTGGCTCTCCAACTGCGCAAATGGGAATGCCTCCAGGGTGTGGTCCTGGGTCCTCCATCATCTGCCCACACATTCCATTCTCCTCTTTGAAGATCTCATTCACAACCACAACACCAACTCACCATGGCAAGGACATTACCCCATGCCTCATCCCCATTTTCACCTGGATGCCCGTGGTATTTCAAATGCAGCTTATCCCAAATCATATCCATCTGTGTCAAGCTGGCTTCTCTGCTTTCACCCATGCATCTTTCATTTTCCTGGCTTCTAATGCTCCCGCTAATGTTATAAAGCAGTTAACAAGGCAATCAGGCTACGTAGGCAGAAATCTGTGAATACTAAGACCCATGAGCTGAGGGTATTATGGAAATTGAATGATACTTGTAAGAAAGCCCGAAATGTATAATGATGTGCATAATTCTTACAAGCAGCAAGGTGACTAGGCATGTCTAGTTATTTATGAACATTAAGGTTGTTATTGCTTTAATTCACAAGCAGAGCAAGCGTTTTGGGTAACAGATGGCAGGCGGAGGAGGGGTAGTTTGTGGCCCTCAGTCCCCTCCCTGCTGCCAGGAGGAGTTGAGGCTTTGCTTTCATCATCCCTCCTCCCAGCTACAGTTTTTTGGTTCCCAGCGTCACTGGTTAGGGAATAGTCCTTTGCTTTTGATCAGGCATTTCTTTCTTTCTTTTTTTTGAGATGGAGTTTTGCTCTTGTCGCCCAGGCTGGATTATAGTGGCGCGATGTCAGCTCACTGCAATCTCCGTCTTCCAGGTTCAAGTGATTCTCCTGCCTCAGCCTCCCGAGTAGCTGGGATGACAGGTGTGCACCACCATGCCCAGCTTATTTTTGTATTTTTAGTAGAGATGGCATTTCACCATGTTGGCCAGGCTGGTCTTGAACTCCTGATCTCAGGTGATTCATCTGCTTTGGCTCCCAAAGTGCTGGGATTACAGGTGTGAGCCACTGCACCCAGCCCTTGGTCAGGCATTTCTTGAATGTGCTAGTCCCTTTTCAGTTCTCTAAAAGGAGAATTAAAAGCTGACTTGGGTCCCTATATAATGTGGAGTCAACTGCTAATTTCACCTTCTGCACCCATGCAGGAAGCGTGAAAGTGCCTGCTTGCAGGGCCAGGGCCGCCCCTCTTGTGTACTCTGGTCTCAGAGAGCCCAGAATAACCTTGCCGACAGAGCTGTATTCCTCCAAATGCTGACTGATGGTAGGAAAGCACAAAATTCACATCGGCTTTTTATTTTCATTATTTCTTATTTTAAAGTAGGTATTTCAGTGAGTTATGTTTCCGCTAAAACTACTCAAGGGTGTGATTGCCGTTTATGTTCATTTTTTTGGCATGAGTCATGAAATTAGAAGTGCAACAGATATTTTAGTTTCTCTATAGGCTTACATAGTAGAGTGCATCCAATTAATATTAATTTAAAAATGATCTCTAGGGATATTAGGGCAGTGTTTACAGTGACTTATTTTTTTCCCTAATAGAACTATTTTATAAAACTTTGGTTATTTCAGCTACTGTTATGGAACCATGACTTGGCAAAAAAAAAAAAAAAAGTCTTTGGAGTCAAAACTACTGGAGTTTCAGTTATTGGTTCTACTATTAGAAAAGTTACTTTTTGCTTTCTGAGTCTCTTCCCTGTTGCATAAAATAAAATCTACTTCATCAGATAAAATTCTTAACTTGCTTAGCACAGGTTAATTTCCTCTCGATAAAATTCTTAACTTGCTCAGCACATGTTAATTTCCTCTCTGCTGTTCCTGGAAGCTGGAGGAGAGAAGGGAAGCCATGAGAAGGATCAGGAGGCTGAAGCCACAAGGGTATACAACAGCTGTGATTTTAGACGAGTGTGATTGCACTCGTGTGTGTTTAATCTATTTGATTAGATTGCTTTCCTAATATCAACAACCAAGAGCATTTGAGGTGAAGTGCCCCATTCCTTGATCACAGTTGGAGGGGCCTGTAATCCTGGGAACTTGAGGGGAGAAGGGAGCTATTCAGACATAGGAAGATCAGTGAGGCACCTGCTTCTGACATTTTTTTTTTTTTTTTGAGATGAGGTCTCCCTCTGTTACTCAGGCTGGAGTATAGTGGTATGATCACAGCCTACTGCAACCTCCACCTCCCAGGTTCAAGTGATCCTGCCACCTCAGCCTCCCAAGTAGCAGAGACCACAGGCATGTGTCACTACGCCTGGCTAACTTTTTGTATTTTTGGAGGAGATAGGTGTTCACCATCTTGCCCAGGCTGGTCTTGAACTCCTGAGCTCAAGCGACCTGCCAACCTCGGCCTCTCAAAATGCTGGGATTACAGGTGTGAGCCACAGCACCCAGCCTGCTTCTGACCTTTTTAGCCTAAGGCATGCTCTGTGAATGCCTGCATTAGTTTGCCTGGGCAACAAAGTACCACAGACTCCTTGGCTTAAACAACAAGACATTTATTTCTTCATAATTGTGGAAGCTGGAAATTCAAGATCAAGTTGTTGGCAGGGTTGCTGTCTTCTGAAGCTTCTCCCGCTGGCTTGTAGATGGCTCTTTTCCCTGTGTCCTCACGTGGTCTTTCCTCCATGTGTCTGTGTCCTAATCTCTTCTTCTAAGCCCACTAGTCATATTGGATTAGGGCTCACCCTCTTGTCCTCATTTTAACTCATCACCTCTTTAAAGGCCCTGTCTCCAAATACAGTCACATTCTGAGGTCCTGGGGATTAGGGCTTGAACATACGAATTGTGTAAGGGGAGGGACACGATTCAGTCCTTAACTCTTCTCATCTCAGTGGCCAAGATGTTTGAACTTTTCTGTGTTTTGGGTTCATCCTTTCCTTCTTCCCAGTCTATTACCTTTGTCTTAAGATGGTGTTATGATGGGAGGAGAGGGAGGGTGCTGACCTCAACAGGGAGCCAGCCTGTGGCTTATCTAATCCAAGCCAGGGCTTGCACAGGGGATTTTTATTTCCCACAATATCATGGGTACCCTGTGCAGGGTGGTGATGGGTACTAGGTGGGACCATGTCACTTTACTTTGCGATGCTGGGAGTGTTTGGGCTTTGGGTGGAAAGGTCACAGCAGTGTTATGGTTTGAGCGTGTAGAGATATCAGACCTTCTCTCTCCAGCTGCAGTAGAACAAGGTTGGCAAACAGCAGTCAAACTTATGCTTTTAAACTAGATACAGTTGATAATAATGGACAAGTTGGTGCTATCCCCAGAGGAACCTGACTGCCTGTATTTGCATATGTATACGTCTACAGCTCTCAAATTACAGTGTTACAGCTTGTTGTGGCATAGAGTTCTTCTCTTTTCAGGCTGCATTGAATATTTTCATGGCCACTGACCTTGAGAAAGCAATTCTCAGCATGCTCAAGTGAAAGATAGGAGGACCTCTTTCCCATTAAAGCTGTGATTCCCTGAAGGAGGGACTGCATTTGGGAAAACTTCCAAATTGCTGAATTTCTCTTCTTCCCTCATTACTTGCTATTCCTTCCAGATGGCACCTGAACCAGCACCTGGGCCAAGAGAATAGCATCCTAACCAGTCTTCATTCATTGGGCTTGGTTTTAGTGTGTGTGTGTGTGTCGCAACTCTGTTGCATTTTCTCTGTTTCCAGGTTCAATTCCAGGTTTAAGATACACTGGTGATTTCACTTTCCTTTCCTCCTCCCCCTCCCCCCTCTCCCATCCTCCCTCCTCCTCCTCCTCCTCCTCCTCCTCCTCCTCCCTCTTCCTCCCCCTCTTCCTCCTCTGCTAACCTGATTACCTACCGTGATGAATCGTGTGATTTTATAGTCTACCAAAATCAGGATAAAAAATGTAAATGTTTTTGTTTAAATGGAGATGCAAAATGTGAGAAGCGTATTGAGTAATGATTCACTCTTCAAGTACCATTTGGGGAGGGAGATTGATTCCTAATGCCAGATGCACCAACACATAGTTTTTTTTATTTTCAGCCCACAGAGATGTCAATAAGCAGAAAATGGCATTCATGTGTCTTGTTAGAAACCAAGTGCATGGAAGTTTAACTTATCAGTGGATCTCACCACATTCTTATTTATTCTTGGTGAATAATTTTTTTAAAATATATATTTTATTGCACTTTAGGTTCTCGGGTACATGTGAAGAACATGCAGGATTGTTGCATAGGTACATACATAGGATTGTGGTTTGCTGCCTCCATCCTCATCACCTATATCTGGCATTTCTCCCCATGTTATCCCTCCCCAACTCCCTACCCCCCACTGTCTTTCCCCTAGTCTCCCACAACAGACCCCAGTGTGTGATGCTCTCCTCCCTGTGTCCATGTGTTCTCATTGTTCAACATCCACCTATGAGTGAGAACATGCGGTGTTTGATTTTCTGTTCTTGTGTCAGTTTGCTGAGAATGATGGTTTCCAGGTTCATCCATATCCCTACAAAGGACACGAACTCATTGTTTTTGATGGCTGCATAGTATTCCATGGTGTATATGTGCCACATTTTCCCTGTCCAGTCTATCATCGATGAGCATTTGGATTGGTTCCAAGTCTTCGCTATTGTGAACAGTGCTGCAATGAACATATGTGTGCACGTGTCTTTGGCAAAATTTGAGAAAGTCTCTGTTTAATTGTGTGTGATTTTCACCTCAGAAGTTCTCACATTATTTAGAATAGAGAAAAGGTTGTAGATCACTTTAGATAGATGGTATTCAACACAATTGTTTCTCTGTGCTTGCTGGGTTAGGTTATTGGAATTTGTGCCACTCATTTGGCACCCGTTGGCACCAGCTGAGAACTGTGCCCTGTACCTTCGGATTAGAAATGAAATGAAATGCTGGCTGCACTTGCCATTTCTGCCTTTGGAAATTAATGCAATATTGGATATATGTAATATGGGATACTATTGGAAATTAACGTAAGTGGAAGACATGATATTCACTGAATTTACTTTTTGTCCAATCCCAAGTTGCTTGGGACTAGCCATCTGTAAAGGTATGTAAAGCACGCATGCCTGGCATGTTTGCATTTGTGGATTGGCAACCCTTGGTACGTGTGCCAAATGCAGATGTTTAGTGAGGTCCTGGCCATCTCCACACTCCTGTGACCACCACTGATGAATCTAGTGCCTGGTCAGAAGGCGTGGCTGCTTGTCCTTTTCCGCTTTCCTTGCAAGACTAGACCATATTTACAGGTTCCTTCAACAAATGTGTAATTGTGTATTGGATGCCTCCTGGAAGTTGAATACTGGAATAAGTGCTTTTCATAATTTGTTACCTCGCACTCCCGTGCCCTATGAGACAAACAAAATAAAAAACAAAAGCCGGGGTGTTGGTATTGTACATTCCTTTTCTAAGTTTGCTAATCAATGATTTATCATTCTTCCATGTTGTTGAGTTCATTACTTGGCTTAGGATTAAACCAGGGATTCAGAAATTTGCCTGGATTGGTTTTATGTTGTAGAAAATATTTGAGAGGTAAGGTTAAGTTTTCTACCTACAAAATACATTCTTTCCAGCCTTGTTTTTGTGGTATGTAGTCCTTTCTCATAGTACTTAGACACTTTAGGTTAAGTTGTCATGTGAAAGATGCAAGATATGGCTCGTAATATCTTGCCTTCAAAAGAGGCGGGGACAGTATTCAGAGAGAAGGCATTTTATTGAATTTCAGTTGAGTGTTTCCATTACTTACAAAGCCAAAATAATCCTTTGTTGCCCGAGTTTCTACTGGAACAGGAGACAAGCCTTTTCTATTCCCAAATAGCAAACCAAACCCACGTGGGTCCCACAGAACTGGACCTCTCATTCTTAGATTAAAAATAACTCCAAATTCATGGAGAAGCATCCTTTAGTTTTTTGCCCTTTCCACCTGCTGAGTCACCTTTTAAAAACCTCAGACCTCTCAGGAGATCCCCTGCCAATTACATCCATTTCGTCTGCCTCCAACTTAAACCATTCTCAATGCGGGGTAACTGTATTCCATAATGGAGTTCAGATTAATTTTTCTTGGATGTAAATGAAGAAGGCTAATATCTAGGAAGGCCTGTTTGAGAACGAGCATGGCCTTTGCTTCCCGTTCCTTTAATTGTCAGATTTTAAAATGCATTTCCAACTAAGATAGTAGTGTAGAAAAGAATAACCATTTCTTTCCATATACTGTTTTATTCCTTTTGACCACTACATTTATTACAGGAAATTATTTTTTGTTCATTTTAGTAGTTCATATATGTCCCTAAGAAATAGTGAGAAAGAAGTAACCATCTAGCCACATGATTTTCTTTTTTCTTTTCTAGCCACATGATTTTAAAGAAATCAGCCACTGAAAGTGAAATTAAACTAAAATGTATCATGTGAAGTTTATATATGACCTCACATTTTATTGCTAGGCTTCCTCAAGGGTTACAGCAAAATCCACACTGCTTTTAGCCAATAGAATTGTATATTATCTTGTTAAGAAATATGAAAAGGTAAATAGTTTAAAATGGCTTAGAAAAATAATTCATGTTCCTTTTAGCTACTCCCAGTGTTTCCCACCTGCTGCTGAAATGCAAAATGCAAGTATAAAACTTCAGTTAATGGGAGTATATAATGAATTTTTAAGTAATCGCTGGTATTTCAGATTATTCTTAGTCTGCAGAGATGCATTTATAAGGCTGGTGTGGTTGGCAGAATAAGGGCCTGTATTAGTCCATTCTCATGCTGCTATGAAGAAATACCTGAGGCTGGGTAATTTATAAGAAAAGAAGTTTAATTGACTCACAGTTCCACATGGCTGGGAAGGCCTCAGGAAACTTACAATCATGGCAGAAGGCACTCTTCACAGGGAGGCAGGAGAGAGAATGAGCGCTGAGTAAAGGCAGGAAGAGTCCCTTTCAAAACCATCAGAGCTCATGAGAACTCACTATCATGAGAACAGCATGGGGGAAATTGCCCTCATGATTAATTACCTCCCACTGGGTCCCTCCCATGATATGTAGGGATTATGGGAACCACAATTCAAGATGAGATTTGGGTGGTGACATAGCCAAACTGTATCCCCAGAACCTGTAAATATGTTACTTTACATGGCAAAAGGGACTTTGCAGATATCATTAAGTTGATGATCTTGAGATGATCTGGAGTGGGTGCAGTATAATCACGAGAGTCCTTATATGAGGGAGGCTGGAGGATCAGAGTGAGAGGAGATATGATGATGGAAGCAGAGATCAGAGAGAGAGAGAGAGACGGAGTTGAAGATGCCACACTGCTAGAAGGCCAGGAGCCAACAGATTCTCCCCTAGAATTACTAGAAGGAATGCGGCCCTGCAGACCCATTTTATTTTAGATGTCTGACCTCTAGAACTATAAAATAATAAATTGACATTGTTTTAGGCCATTATGTTTGCAGTAATTTGTTACAGCAGCCACAGGAAACTAATGAGGGAAACCAGTATAGGAATATAGGAAACTGGCAGAGACTTTGGGTATCCTTGGTTATAAATGAATGAATGACTGTCCTCTCTGATCTTCTGGTGAAGTGTAGTCCGGCATTTGACTTTTGAATGAAAACCATTTCAGTAGCAATAAACTCACGAGACTTTTTTTTACCTGGCCAAGGATTTCAAGAGGGAGGTTCCATTTTGAGAAAGAAGGTGGGCATGAAAGTTAAAGGTTCAATAGCTACTATGTCACATGCACAGTTGACTTGAGAGCATTACCCCATGTGCATTACAAAATATAGTAATTTTGTAGTAAGTTAAGCCAGTAAAATGAAAGTTATGTATTTGTGTTTAATGTCATACATTTATTTTTGGAATAACTTTCACATGATGTTTGTGTAGAGTAAGAACTTGGTTTGGTGAAGGAGTCTTACTGTTCTGGAGGAAGATAGCAACAGAGATTGAATTAGATGGTTAACTTTGAAAATGTGGTTTGGGAAATGGAATGAATAGAGAAAAGCCCGGGATCAAGCACCTGTGCTAATTATTGGAGGACTCTGTGAACACCCAGAAATACAATTGGCAGCTCTTGTAGCATGAACTTCACCATCAAGCAGGTTGTTTCAGGATTCTCACTGAGGGATGAAAACATTCTCTTGCACCCAGTCCAGTGAGCTTAGCATCCCTTAGGAAATGACTTACCCTAAGGAGGATGCCATTCCCAAATCCCTGTTGATTGACTCCAAACTATAGAAACACCAGGGACTTTTTTTTTTTTGAGATTGAGTCTCGTTCCATTTCCCAAGCTAGAGTGCAGTGGTGTGATCTTGGCTCACTACAACCTCCGCCTCCTGGGTTCAAGCAATTCTACCTCAGCCTTCTGAGTAGCTGGGATTATAGGTGCGCAATGCCAGACCTGGCTAATTTTTGTATTTCTAGTAAGGATGGGGTTTCGCTATGTTTCCCAGGCTGGTCTCAAACTCCTGGGCGCAAGCGATCCTCCTGCCTTGGCCTCCCTAAGTGCTGGGATTACCGGCCTGAGCCACTGCGCCTGACCCAAGGACTGTTCTAAGATCTGTTCTTTAAATCCTAAACCTGAACTCTGATTTCTCCTTCCCTTTGCTCTTTAAATCCTAGACCCGTGCTGCCCAGTGTGGCAGCTGCCAGCCGGAGGGTTCCTAGATTGAAGGTGCCCTGGTGCCCTGGAAGAAGAAAGCACAGCTTTTGATACCAGGGTTCTTGGCTAAGAAGATGGGAATGTGGAGAGAAGAGCAGAGTGTCAACAGGGGATGGTTTAAAAATAGAGAGATGTTTTGATATGATAGCCATATGTTCTTTTTTTCTTTTATTTTGTCCTGTTTCTTCCTAGCTGTCTCTGTTCTTGATTTGACATATGGATACAGCTGGAATGACAACCACCTGATCAAAATATACTAGAGAACTTTTATAATACTGATTTCTGAGGAAAAGCATGTTGAGACAGAGTATGACTGTCTCTCTGTCACCCAGGCTGGAGTGCAGTGGTGTGATTTCAGCTCATTGTAACCTCCGCCTCCCGGATTTAAGCGATTCTCTTGCTGTAGCCTCCTGAGTAGCTGGGATGACAAGCATGCGCCACCATGCCCGGCTGCTTTTTGTATTTTTAGTCAAGATGGGAGTTTCACTATGTTGGCCAGGCTGGTCTTGAACTCTTGACCTCAAGTGATCCACCCGCCTCAGCCTCTCAAAGTGCTGGGATTATAGGCGTAAGCCACCACGCCTGGCTAAAAGATAGTTTTATTATTATTTCAAAACCTAATTCAACTTGCTTCCTTCACAGCATTTCTTGGCTAAATCTCACAGGAGCAGAATTGCCTTCTCCCTCTATATACAGAACCTCACTTTGCTGAGGCCAGAGCAGAAGTATGGGGTGTATATGGGTGCTCTGTGACAGCACTGTCCCACAGAACTCCCGGTGAAGATGGGCACGCCTTATTGTCTGTGCCATCCAGGACCACTAGCCACATGTGGTTATTAAATCCTTAAAATGTGACTGGTGTCATCAAGGAACGGGATTTTAAATTTTATCTAATTTAATTAACCCAAATTTAAATACCCACAGGAGGCTAGCGGCCACCTTATTGGACAGCAGTGATTCCGTAAGATCATTGAGTAGACGGAGTAGCCGCAAGCTAAGAACCTGATGGGAGGCTCCCTGAAGGACGTGTTGTCATGACTCTGGCTGGGACGTGACCTCAGAAGCCCATAGTCAATGGTGGGCTAGGGGAGGAGCTAAGAGGAAACTGAGACTTCCAGGAAAACTTCAGAATAGAAACAGAGGGCAGTGATTCATTCATATCTTGGAGCTGCCCAGGCAGTCAACTTGGAAAGAGATGTCAAATATGAGAGACCAAGGACAGCATAGAGGAGCAGTGACAGGAGGAGCAGTCCCAGCGGGCTTCTGCAGGGGAGTCCAGGCTGACCCTGGCCGGGCTTAGGTGACAGGGAGAGAGCAGTTTCATCCCTGAGGACTTAGGCCTTTGTTTCCCCAGGACCATGGGCTTTGGACAAAGTGATCAGCCCCGAATGGAGGTGGAGGGAGACATAAGCATTGGGCAGAGGGAGTTAGGGAGAACTAAAGGACTGTTAGAAACTGGATCTTAATGAGCAGCCAGAGTAGTGGCAGGCATGGGATCCGAGTGGCCAGAGATTCATCGATTTTTCTGCCTAGTGAAGTTAACGGTGATGCTTTTCCTGTAATTGAGATAATCTGTGTGTGGCCTGTGTTTCCTGGGGTTCTTCTCACACTGAAGTGAATCAGGCCACCTTGAACAGCTGCCTGAATGTGGCAAATTTTAATTCACCCACAGAGTGGTGCAGCGCAGGCCATGGGTGGAGAAGCCAAGGGGAGGCAGACATCCTGGGCATTTGGAGGATGGATCCCCAAATTGTAGGCAGGGGTGACAGGAAAAGAGAAGGCAGGAGCTGGGAGAACAGGCCGGGAGCCTCTGTTTGGAAGGGCCAGCGGGGCAGGCAAGCTGGCCTGACCCCTTTCTTCGAGTCCTCCGTTTCTACCTCTGTGCCTTTTGCACGGCTACATCTGGCTTCGCAGATAGAGGTGTTCCTGGAAAAGGAATTCAAATGAAACAAGAAAATCTCTGTTCAGCTCACATGCATTTAGGGGTCAGCTCGATATATACAGGAACGCTGTGGAGGATCCTTTCGTTATCGCCAATAATTGCCATCTATTTCATTGGTTCTTTGGCGGCTCAGTTGTACCGTAGTTACACTTTAACTTCCTCTCTCTGTAGCATCCGTAAATGCTCTTAGGTGTTTTTAAAAGTGTATATCACTAATCCAGCAGGTAACGAAATCGTTATGAGCAAAAGCCATAGTATTGTTTGTGTTTTGGGAGGATTCTGTTTCTCCATGCAATCTTTGAATGTGAAGATGCTTAATAAATATTGATGGACAGAAGTGACATAATTTATCAAACTCCCCACAGTTTCATGAATGCATCATTTGTTTTGTGTTCCTAAATATTATTAACGAATAACCCAAGCCATTATGGATCCATTGCTTCCTGGATGCCTTGCCCTGTGCTAAACATAGTGTGTGATTTATGTCACGTAAACCTCCAAAAACTTTAGAGATGGGACTGAACTTTATAGATGTGACTTCTGAGGCTCAGAGAGGTTAAGTCATGTCTTCGGGTTATGGTTGCAAATTAAAGTGTTGAAAATAAGACCATACATGTAGTGAGCCTTTTCTCCCTTCAGTATTTTTTCCTAAATGTGTTAGAGACAATAAAGGGTAGAGGGCATATCAAAGGTATCTAAGACAAACTTTCTTTTCTTTTTTATTAAGACGGAGGTTCACTGGTATTGCCAGGCTGGAGTGCAATGGTGCGGTCTCGGCTCACTGCCACTTCCGCCTCCTGGGTTCAAGTGATTCTCCTGCCTCAGCCTCCTGAGTAGCTGGGATTACAGGCGACCGCCACTATGCCTGGTTAATTTTTGGTATTTTTAGTAGAGAAGAGGTTTCGCCATGTTAGCCAAACGGGTCTTGAACTCCTGACCTCAGGTGATCTGCCCGCCTCAGCCCCACAAATTGCTGGGATTACAGGCGTGAGCCACCAAGCCCAGCCCAAACTTTCTTGATTAAATCAATATTGTCTTGGCTTCAACTGTGAAACTTGGATGATGTAATCCAGAGTTGAGCACTGTGCATTTCTAGACCCTGGGTCTTCCACCAAATACTGCTGTACCACCCATTTCTATGGCAGAGGTTTCCGTGCCAGGGCTGTGTGGCACTGTTGTGACACAGACAATCTGGAAGTTATAGAACAACCACCCTCCTACGTATTTACAAAAAAGTAACATTTCACTAGGATCATGCCTGAAAGCGCTCTATAGCTGAAAAGTGCTATACAAAGCCAGAGGGTTATTTATCATAATTTTAGCTGACAGCAGGACTGCTGACATCTCTTTCTCACTCAAGGGAAGTGCCCACGAGGCGAGCTACAAAGCATCCCCCTAGTCTGATGACTGGAGATCAAAAAGGTAACCTTTGTGTTCCATCTGTGAAGAACACTCTGCATCTGTGAGGCTTTGGGGAATGCTGGCAACCATCCATTTCCACAGGGTGGTCCCAGCTGGGGAGATTATATGCAAAGGAGACCCCTCAGAAAGCAAGGTGGCATGTAGTGGGCATGTAATAAGCTACTCACTGCATGGCTCAACGCGGCTCAGGTGACAACTCAGGCAAGAAGATTCTGCAAAAAGAGAGACGGTTGTTAGCGGGATAGGTGGGGAAGTAGACTTGTGGTTGACCTTGAAGTCTGGGCATTCCAGGTGGGAGGAACAGCATGAGCCCTGAGGAAGCCAGGTTCCAGTGGAACCATTCTGCTAGAATAGTTTTCGTTTCTCATGCAGAGGTCTGGGTCTTCAAATAAATTATTCTGAAAAACTGGACTTAGAGACTTATCACAGGACAATGATGAAGGTCATAGCCTCTGGGATCCTGAAAATTGTTTGGCACATTTATCAAGTTTCACAGTCCTGGATTTCTGGGTAGGAAGAATACAAACCAGATTTGACAGTGTCTTCGTCCAACAGAAGGGACCTGACATTAAGCAATGCCCTATTCAAATACTTTCCACTGCAGAAAGGGTGCCGTCCAATTGCCAGTCTGGGAAATTTCTTCCTGGGTTTGTTTGGTTTGGGGATTAAATCACACGGAACGCTTTTCTTCAGGTCATGTCATCATATACTTGAGACACTGCTGTTTCTTCCCTTTCATTTTTAAATTGTGAACCTTTTCTTCTGCTTTTATTTCAACCCAGAAATGTACACTTCTTGTTTATTGTTCTTACGACAGCGGTTTCTTTACAGCAATAGGTGGCAGATAACAAGACTGGAGAGTTCAAGTACGCAGGACCTCACTGCTTTCCATTCCAATTTTTCTAAGCAGCTTTGCTTAGGGAGGCAATATCCATTGGTATATATTGGTATATGTATTTGGCAAAAGCATATACATTGGTATCTTATTTTTCTTTTTTTAAATTTAGTTCTTAAAGGCATTTATTTATTTGTATTTGAGGATACTTTTTAAAATTATACTTTAAATTCTGGCATACATGTGCAGATTGTGCAGGTTTGTTACACAGGTATACACATGCCATGGTGGTTTGCTTCATCCATCCCCCTGTCATCTACATTAGGTATTTCTCTTAATGTTATCCCTCCCCAATCCCTCCAGCCCCTGCTATCCCTCCCCTAGCCCCCCACCCTCTGACAGGCCCTGGTGTGTGATGTTCCCCTCCCTCTGTCCATGTGTTCTTATTGTTCGACACCCACTTATGAGTGAGAACATGCGGTGTTTGGTTTTCTGTTCTTGTGTCAGTTTGGTGAGAATGATGGTTTCCAGCTTCATCCATGTCCCTGCAAAGGACATGAACTCATCCTTTTTCATGGCTGCATAGTATTGCATGGTGAATATGTGCCAGATTTTCTTTATCCAGTCTCTCGTTGATGGGCATTTGGGTTGGTTCCAAGTCTTTGCTATTGTAAACAGTGCCACAGTAAACATACGTGTGCATGTGTCTTTATAATAGAATGATTTATAATCCTTTGGGTGTATACCCAGTAATGGGATTGCTGGGTCAAATGGTATTTCTGTTTCTAGATCCTTGAGGAAACACCACACTGTCTTCCACAATGGTTGAACTAATTTACACTCCCCCCAACAGTGTAAAAGCGTTCCTGTTTCTCCACATGGTATCTTATTTTTCTAACCTCAGTCACGGTGTCTGGAATTATTGTTGGCTTTGGAGTAAGCCATTCACTATTTTTAACCTTCAGGAAAAACAATGGAAGATGCTTAACTATAAAATAAAGGCTACTCAGATTTTACCACTCGGACAAAAGATGAAAGTTCCAGAAGAGTACAAACTGACCTGTGGGATGGGGGTGGGAGGCTCCTGGACAAGTATGTTCAAATCACTCCACTGCACACCCCACTTCAGCTGCTTGTTCTATGTGGACTAGGAGAATGTGTCTTATGTAGGCCGGGAGCATTAAACCAACCTGTCATGGCATTTCAACTTTCAGAGGAATTTGGGTCCCAGCATAGGTCTGGTTTTAAGGATCCTTTCTGAAACTGGATAAGTTATTAGGGGTAGCATATGCACTATAACAAGTAAACTGAATATCTAAGCGGCTTAATGTTATAATTAATGATATAATCCAATTAATTGCGTGTTTAGAAGCTGTTTTCTACGACATAGTTGCTAGAGAGGGACGTCTCATGCCCCCTGTAAATCTGTGAGGGTGTGTCCAGGAAAGCCTGCCTCCTAAATTGTATTGAATGAGAAGTCCGGCGCCTTGAAGGAATTGGCGTTGATGGTCTGTGCTGCAGGTCTTCTGCTGGGGAAAAGTCCCGAGTGAAAGCTGTGCGGTCGCCCGGGCGATTTCAGTCCGTTTCTATCTCGTCTGTTTGTTCAAAGCCTTACTAAAGTTGGGGTTGACTAATGGCCTCCTTAAAATCGGATTGATTGTAGCTTGAATACGTATTTTCTTTTTCAACTTCTGGATAGCATATATTCCAACGAGTATGATTTACGTATTCCAGTGCAATAAAGGATCCAAACTGTGTCCCTTAGGTAGGGAAATAAATAGAGAGTGGAATTCTTTAGAGCTGCCAGACCAACCTTTTCCATCAGCCACTAAACTGTCTGAAAAAAGGTACTACGATTTAAGACCTTGAGTTAAAAGGGGGAAGAAACGAAGCTGTTTGAATTAAAAGATCCAGGGGACTCTCTCTTGTTTGGTTGTTCATTCTTGTGTATTAATTTTTAATAAGGCAGTGAACCCCAGATGACAGAACTGATTTTCTTTTATCGGGTGACTGTTGAAATCTTTTCCATTGCTTAAATCAGGTTAAATAAGAGAGAATGCTGCTCTGTAAATCTGGCCTCTGGGTCTCTGGTATATTTACAAAGATTTCAACTTAATGCCTATTTCTGTTTCTCAGGCATCCTCCTGACACCACCTTTTAGTAGAGGAGACCCAAACGGATAAAAAGAAAGCAAAGCATTTTGTGTAATGCAATCAAAGCAACTTTAAATTTTTTTTTTTTTTTTTTTTTGGCCCGGAGGATATGGGTTTAAGTAAAAGACTCCATTTCACCCTTTCTGGGAATTTATTTTTTTTTTAAACCAAGTATAATAATATTCCATGTACCTCCTCTACCAGTGATGTAGACTATTGTCGGTCAGTGTCACCCCCAGGGATGGAGTGGGCTGGAGATCTGGGGAGGGAGAAACCGAGCCTCATATGCTGTGATCTCTTGACAAGTGAGTGCGTGACATTTGTGCTGCAGGAGTTTTATTGGTGAGATTTGTATTTTAGATAAATACATTAGGTCACAGTTGGAATTTCAAATGGAATTTTCTTTACCATTTTTCTTTATTAAAATGTATGCATTAAAATTTTTATGCATGAAGTCAAATATCAAGATTGGCTGATGCTGTTTTATTCCCTATTTATTTCCCATAGGAATGGTAAAAATTCAATTAGTCATCTATGAAAATGGCATTTAGGACCTTGAAAATGAAGAAAATTTGGAAAGTCACTTGTGCCATAAAATTTCTGAACACAGAAACAGGGGCTACTGATTCAGTCTATATGGATCGATTGGTTGATTGATTTTAACTTCTTCTCCAGCTTTATTGAAGTTTAACTGACAACTAACAATGAATATACTCAAAATGTACATATGATGTTTTGATTTCATTGTGGAGTGATTACCACAATCAAGTCAATTATATATCCATCACCTCACATAGTTGCCATTGTGTGTGTTTGTGTGTGTGTGTGTGTGGTGAGACATTTAAGATGTACTGTCATAGCAAATTCCAATTGTACAATCCAGTAGTATTAACATGTTGTCCATTATTCACAACAGGCAAGATGAGGAAACTATCTAAGTGCCTTAGGCTGGATTAATGGACAAAGAAAAGGTGGTATATGTACACAGTGAAATAATATTCAGCCTTAAAAAGAAGGAAATCTGGCTGGTCATGATGGCTCATGCCTGTAATCCCAGCACTTTGGGAAGCCAAGGTGGGTAGATCATGAGGTCAGGAGTTCAAGACCAGCCTGGCCAATATGATGAAACCCCATCTCTACTAAAAATACAGAAATTAGCCAGGCATGGTGGCATGCGCCTGTAATCCCAGCTACTTGGGAGGCTGAGGCAGAAAAATCGCTTGAACCTAGGAGGCGGAGGTTGCAGTGAGCCAAGATCGTGTCATTGCACTCCAGCCTGCAGAGTGAGACTCTATCTCAAGAAAAAAAAAAGTAGGAAATCCTGTCATCTGTGACAATGTGGGTGAATATGGTGGACATGATGCTAAGTGAAGTGAGTCAGACACAGACAGACAAATACTGCGTGATCTCACTTATATGTGGAATCTAAAAATGTCAGACTCACAGAAGCAGAGCATGGTGTTTTCCAGGAACTTGGTGGGAGGGGAAATGAAGCGGTGTTGGTCACAAGGATACCAAGTTTCAGTTGTGCAGGATGAATAAATTGTGGAGATCTAATGATTCCATCTTGACTGAAAGAGAAGTCCGTGTGATTTAGAGCAAACCCTGCAAAATATTCAGCTAGGACCTGAGACAGTCTCTCCCCCGCCTCTGAATCACATGTCACATTCACAAGTACAATGAAAAGGGCTCAAAGAGCTTCTCACCTGCAGGGACACCAAGCCACCTTACTCCCGATAAATGAATGAGCTTTAGAAAATCATCTTTCAACAATAAGAAGGTAGTGTGAACGGAAAAAAAAAAACCCCAGGAAATTCAGTATCACCATAAATATAATATTTAAGTTAAATCAGCCCAGTTGGTCAGCAGAGGTTGATGTTATCGCTGTGTTCCAGGACCACAGATGGCAAGCCAGCCTCCATGGCTTTTTAAAACAATATTTGAGACAGGGTCTTGTTCTGTAACTCCAGCTGGAGGGCCGTGGTACGATCGTGGCTCACTGTAGCCTGAGCCTCCCAGGCTCAAGCAATCCTCTCACCTCAGCCTCCCAGGTAGCTGGAACCCATAAGTGCATGCCACCATGCTTGGCTACTTTTTAAATTTTTTGTGGAGATGAGGTTTTGCTACGTTGTCCAGGCTGGTCTTGAACTCCTGTGTCCAAGCGATCCTCCCACCTTGGCCTCCCAAAGCACTGGAATTACAGACATGAGCCACTGTGCCCGGCCTCTCAATGGCCTCTTCAACGGCTCTTTGCCGTTGGTTGCAAGATGAATCCAAGAAGAGGGCAAAATGTACGAGGACAGATGACAAATTAAAAATCCTACACTGTACCAGTAGATTGTTCAGTACCACATGCCACATGGCAGATCAATGGAATCTTCCTTTGCTGTGAAAAACTACATTTTGAAACAAAAGTTTTGGTGTTTATTTGGGGCAGTGGGAAAGGAAGAGGTGAGTATTGAGCGCCAGGCACCATTCAAGTACTTACTCATTTAATCTTTCCCCAATATTATGAGGTAGGTGCTGTGTTTTTTCCCTCCAATTTACAAATGTGGAAACTGAGGCAGAGAGGAGTTTTTGTAACTTTCCCCAGGTTAAGCCGCAGTTGAAAGCTGAACTGGGATATGAACCCAGTGGAGGGGCTCTACAGCTGTGCCCTCCAGCTGCACAATATCCTCGGTGCCACCTCAGCTCCTGGGGTTAAGGTCAAGGCTCCTTCTCTACCTTCTTTCCAGGACCCTTCTGCCTGCCCTTGTTAACTTAGCTTAGGAATGGGTTAGTTTTCTGTTTTCCTTGGGTCTCCATTGGACAAGCTCGGAGCTTTTTAAGGAAGGCTGACTAAAGAATAAGCGGGACGAAATTAGGAAAAAAATAAAAGGAAAAAGCAAAGAAGGAAATAGGTGAAGTGAAACAGCATGCATTTCTTTCCATCATCCACACATTATTTCATTATTTTCTGAGTCGTTCCTGCGCATGTCTCGGCCTTCAAGGAATTCCTGATCTGGGATGGATAGATTCATATTCTCTCTCTCTCTCTCTTTCACCCAAGCTGGAGTGTAGTGGTGCGAGCTCAGCTCACGGTAACCTCCGCTTCCTGGGTTTAAGTGATTCTCCTGTCTCAGCCTCCTGAGTAGCTGGGATTACAGGTGCCCACCACCACGCCCAGCTAATTTTTGTATTTGTAGTAGAGATGGGGTTTCACCATGTTGGCCAGGTTGGTCTCCAACTTCTGACCTCAGGTGATTCACTTGCCTTGGCCTCCCAAAGTGCTGGGATCACAGGCATGAGCCACCATGCCTGGCCCTGATCTGAGATTTAAACGGGCAGGGCAAGAAAGGATTTATGTGCTTGGGATTCTTGGCATTTCCCAGAGTCAGCCCCCAATTCTGATCTTTTTATGTGGAACACTAGGGGTCCTTCTGAAGTTATCCTGGCTCCTGGGACACTCACGTGGTATGGGGCCCCCTTCTGCCCTTGTCTCTTTCATCCCATCTGTCCTGGCCCCAGAGCCTGTCCTTGTTCCAGTCTGGTCCTCTCTGTCCTGCTTGGTTTGTCACCATGTGATGCTGGGATGGCTCGTCTTTGCTGCTTCACTTCCTAAGCTGACAGACGCGTCTGCTAGGGGCCACCAACTCCCAAGCCGCGTGATGGTGCCTTCCTTCAAGGTCCAGAGACTTCCCTTTCAGCCTGGCCCATCTCCCACCTCCTAATGGCTCTGCTGTCTCAGGGGCAGCTTTCCTTTTTAACTTACTGGCAAAGCTGGGATGCCTTTTAGATCACTGGCGTGGTGAATAAGCAAGATCAGAGACTTGGCTTTGGGCATTTTGTTCTCTTAGGCTCATCCTTGAATGCCAACAGGGAAATTACCTGCCAGGTTTCAGTCACTACTTTTTAGAAGTTAAAAAAAAGCCTCACAAACAAAATGTTTCTTTTTTTGTGCAGGCACAATATGTAGTCTCTCTACTAATAAGGGATCAATCTCCTTAGAGCAGTGGTAGGTTTTTTTTTTTTAACATTCTTCATCTGTCTTTATTTCCATTTTTCATCCTATAAGTTAATCAATCAATTAAATAATATTTATTGAACAGTTACCATAAGTGATCAAAAGCAAACACGCACTCTCTTGATCGTACAAGAGCAAGAACTCCTTTTCGTACATATACTTTCTCAATCTTGTTTAAAGTACACATACACATAAGAAGATAATGAATAGTACAAGGCAGAATCACTTAAGTGCCACGTGGGTGGCAGGCGGTTTTATAAACACCACACAGACCTTTATTTGTAGAAAAGCGAAAGCAAGCAACCTCATGGTTAGGAGAGGAGTTATGTCCCGTAACCCAGGAACGTCTTAAAGAGAAATTATACAAAGTGGACCTTTCTTTTATTATTATTATTATTTTTTTAGACGGAGTCTTGCTCTGTCACCTAGGCTGGAGTGCAACAGCGTGATCTCTGCTCACCTCAACCTCCACCTCCTGGGTTGAGGCGATTCTCCTGCCTCAGCCTCCAGAGTAGCTGGGGTTACAGGCACGCACCACCACACCCTGCTATTTTTTTGTATTTTGAGTACAGAGGGGGTTTTACCATGTTGGTCAGGCTGGTCTTGAACTCCTGACCTCATGATTCGCCCTCCTCGGCTTCCCAAAGTGCCGAGATTGCAGGTGTGAGCCACTGCGCCCGGCCAACAAAGTGTGCCTTTCATCTCTATTTCTGTTTTTCACTTTTTCAGTCAGTCAGGCACTTACTATTTATTAAGTATTTGTTCTATCTAAGCAAGATGGGGGAGGGAGAGAAAGAGATCATTCCTATGTTTATGATTCCAATCTTGTTTAAAGTGTATTCATAAAACGTGAGTTAATAAGGTGGGTGTTAAATGAATGCCTTGTGGGCCTCTTGATGGTGAGTGTTATAGGATTGTAGAGGTCAAAGAAATTGCCGTGGACCGTGGTGCTGTGTGAAAGCTTCATGGTAGACTTTGACTTCAAGGTCAAAAACATTGCGGTGAACTTTGGTGGTGTGTGAAGGCTTCATGGTAGACTGAGGCTGAGATGAGCCGCTAGGAATGACCAGGATTTAGATGGGAGCTTGAGGAATAGGACGGATAGGTGGGGAGAGTATCGTAGAGCATCGAGGGTTGGAGAGGAAATAGATCAGTCAGCCTGTAGTTGAAGGTTTGTTTATCAGCGAGGTGCTGGTGAGGGTGGTAGAGAGGCATCCAGGAAGGTTGAAAATATATTTGTCACCACCTGCCACCCCATGCACAGCAGTCGTCCTCTTATTGAATGCCTCTTCTCGCTAAATACAGATCCATCCATGAGGCTTACACTTACTGCTCATTTAGTAAAGCAGTGAAGTCACAGTGGGAGCCTGGGCATCAGGAAATAAACACTCAGATGTTTTCTTTCTAGTTTTGATCAGCTGCCCTGAAAGAATGGGATTTTAAAATAATTTGACAGGCTGGCATTTGACGGTGTCTCGCGCCTGTAATCCCAGCACTTTGGGAGGCTGAGGCGGGTGGATCACTTGACGTCAGGAGTTCGAAACCAGCCCGGCCAACATGGTGAAACCCTGTTTCTACTAAAAATACAAAAATTAGCTGGGCGTGGTGGTGAGCACCTGTAATCCCAGGTACTTGGGAGGCTGAGGCTGGAGAATTGCTTGAACCCGGGAGGTGGAGGTTGCATTGAGGCAAGATCATGCCACTGCACTCCAGCCTGGGCAACAGAGCAAGACTTTGTCTCAAATAATAATAATAATTTGATAGAGAAAATTTTTGTTTTATTGTCATAAAATACGCATATAAAACTTATCAAAACCATTTAAAACGATAAAGTTCAATTGTGTTAAGTATATGCACATTGTTAAACAGATTTCCAGTACGGTTTCATCTTACAAAACTAAAACTAAGTATCCATTAAAAAAACAACCAAGAACTTTTGTGTGTGTGTGTGTGTGTTGGAGTCTTGCTTTGTCACCCAGGCTGGAGTGCAATGGCACGATCTTGGCTCACTGCAACCTCCGCCTCCCAGGTTCAAGCGATTCTCCTGCTTCAGCCTCCTGAGTAGTTGGGACTACCAGTCCCCGCCCCCATGCCCGGCTATTTTTTTTGTATTTTTAGTAGAGACGGGGTTTCACTGTGTTAGCCAGGATGGTCTCGATCTCCTGACCTCATGATCCGCCTGCCTCAGCCTCCCAAAGTGCTGGGATTACAGGCAAGAATATTTTTACTTGAGCACAGGGGTACTTTCTGGGATGGAAGAACTGGAAGCTCAGCATTGGATATTACAGGACCGTGGAGCTGGGATTATGGATGGATGCCTGGGGCCAGTAGGAACTCAGAGACCATCCGAAATAAACGTATCCATTGGAAATTGTGCTTAGAGTTAGAAAGTGCTTAGTGGACATTATTATTTTAAAATTTATTTTGGATATCCAGCTTCGGAACACTGTCCTACCTTTGGGAACCTGACCGTTGTGTGAGTCATGGCATCTCCTACAACAGAAGCTGAAAAGGTCAGTACCTGCTTTCTCACATCCTGCCGCCTGGGACATGCAACTTGACTTTAGTACAGGCAATCTTCCCGTGGCCTGGGACTTTGAACCTGAAGTAAGCAACGTGAAGAACAGGGGGCAGGTGAGCTCCCACTCAGGTGTGGGTGCTGGTGATCCTAACTGCTTCTGTATGTGCCTGGGCTGTGGGCCTTCTGGCCACCACCTTCCTTCGATTCCTGCCCATTTTCCAGGCTACGTTCTCCAGTTTCGCTGTCAGTTCTCTGAACACCTGTCAGCATTCCCACTTAGCTGGTTACTGTCATTTGCAACCGAGAACTCTGTGTCTTTTGTCTGGTTGTCTCTCTGTGGTCACCATGCCTTTCTCAGTCTACATCATCCCAGGCTGTAGTTCCTCAGGTGATTCTTGGTTTCTTGTGGCCAAAACCTGCCTTTGCTGCAGATGCATCAGTACCTCATGATTTCTCATCTGGACTAGCAAGGGGCTTTGCTCTTTCCCATCCATCTCCCACCTTTTCATTTTGTAGGTAGAACCTGGAGGGAGCGGTAGTCATTCATCATCCCTGGAATGTGCCTGTCTGTGGCCTGGACCTGTGGGATTTGGCTGGTGTTCCCTTTGCATTACATTTGGTACTTGGAAGCAAGTGTTCCTCAATAGTGACAAGGCTCCAGCTGTCCCTTTCATCAGGGCCCTGCCAAGGAGATTTTCTTTTTTCAGCACCTCCTCCTGCCTGCCCTAAGGACCTCCTTCCAAAAAAATCAGCTCTGCCCTCCCCATGCTGTTCCCTCCACCTGTAAGCCCAGGCCAGCGCAGCACCTTTCCCGGTCTCCTCATCTAGCACTGCTGCTTCCGTGCCGTGCTCCAGCCTGGTGAGTCGACCAGCACCATCGCTTAAGTGTGCTGTGCCTTTTACAATGATGTGGCTTGGCCGGTGCTGTTCCCTCACCTTTTTTTCTTTGCCTGGCAAATTCTACCAGTTTATCAGTCCCTTCTCCTTCCTCATACCCTTTGTGACTCTCTTAGCTGTTATTGGGCCCTGGTCATTGCCCTTCAGAGCCTTGTGCCAACCTTTCTTGCAAGTTTTACCCACGGCACTGCACTTAGTTGTATGTGAACGTCTCTCCTCGCCTAGACCTCCACCTCCCTACCGGTGGGAAAGGAGTCTCCTCTTAATCTTTGTTCTGAGTTTGTAAGCACAGTGCCTGAGTATGGGAGGCCCTCTCTCTGTACATGTTTACTATTGTGCAGTGGAGATTCAAGCCAGCTTATCTGTGCCTGGTGCACGATGCCTGTGCTGGGTTCACCATGTTCCCTTCTCCCTCGAGGTCTTTTCCAGTGATCTGATGGCTAATGCTGGGAATTTCAGGCATTCTGGCAGACTCTTAGGAGAGAAATTTCAGTGCAGAAGGGACTCTAGAACCTCATGAATAAGGAGTGCTGCTCACATCTTGTGACATGAGCCTCAGTTCCAGCAAACACGGCTGGTTCAGCCCTGGGCTAGCCCAGCTGCTTTCTTCATCTTGTGTTTGGGGAAGGCGGAAATGTTTATTGAGCACCGACTGTATTCCACACACTATTCTAGGTGCCTGAAACACACTGTTGAACAAATACCCAGCCTTCATGGGGCTTAGGGTCTGGTGGACGACCAGACTTTTTAACAGGGAAGACCTGTTAGAAAACAAATGTATTAAGTGAAATGCATTGCATGCTAGAAGATCATAAGTACTCCAGGGGAAAATGAGAGAAGAATAGGATAAGGGGGCGAAGGAGGGAATGAGTGGTGATTTTAAGTGCAGTTATCAGGCTGGGCACTGTGGCTCACACCTGTAATCCCAGCACTTTGGGAGGCCGAGGCAGGAGGATCATGAGGTTAGGAGTTCGAGACCAGCCTGGTCAACATGGTGAAACCCAATCTCTACTAAAAATACAAAAATTAACCAGGCATGGTGGCTCATGCCTGTAATCCCAGCACTTTGGGAGGTCAAGACACATGGATCCCTTGAGGTCAGGAGATCGAAACCAGCCTGGTCAACATGATGAAATCCTGTCTCTACTAAAAATACAAAAATTAGCCAGGTGTAATGGTGTGCACCTGTAATCCCAGCTACTAGAGAAAGTAGTTGAGGCACAAGAATCGCTTGAACCCGGGAGGCAGGAGGTTGCAGTGAGCTGAGATTGTGCCACTGCACTCCAGCCCGGGTGACAGAGTGAGATTCTGTCTCAAAAAAAAAAAAAAAATTCCAAATGAAAAATGTAGTTATCAGAGTGGGTCATTTTTAGATAGTAGCAGTTGGGCGGTTTGAAGATAGAAAGGGAGTTAGCACATGGGCTTCCAGGCAGAGGGAATGGCCAGTGCCAGCACCAGGGTGGGAGTGTGCCTGGAGAGGTCAAGGAACAAAGGAGCAGTGGAGGGCAGGCCAGAGGGGCTGGGAGTGTGGGCCAGGGCAGGTGGAGCAGGTCTTGAGAGCTTCGAAAGGACTGGGCTCTTGCTGTTAATATTAGCCATCAGGGATGCATTGCAGGGCTTCGAGCGGAGGGCTAGTGCGTTCCGATTTTCATCCTGAAAGGACTTGTCTGGCCATTGTGTTGAGGATAGATGGTGCCAGGTAAGCGGGGCTGGGCAGGGAGACCAGCGCCCCTGCACCAGCTCCTGCTGGGCTACAGACAGGATCTGATGTGACTTGCAGCACGCTGGCAGCAGGGGAAGTGGCACTGAGCAGCAGGACCCTGGATTTTGTTTTGGACATAGAATCAGAAGGATTTCCTCATGGTTCTGATGAGGCTTGAGAGAGAAAAGAGGCGTCTGGATCATCCCAAGGTTTCTGGCAGATGGATGACGTTTCACCAACTAAGATGGAGCAGGGCTGGGAGGAGTGAGGACAAGAGTTTGGTTCTGGAAATGTGGGGGTTTTCGCCATCTGTCATGGAGCTGCTGGGGGTGGTTCGTATGAGCTTCTGGAGAGAGGGCGGAAACTGTCCTTGAAAAATTGGATTTCTCAGTGTGGGGTATACAGCGTCCGTTTTTCAGACGTGGTGTCTTGGTCCATTTGGGCTGCTATAACAAAATGCCGTGGACTGGGAGGCTTATAAATAACAGAAACTATTTCTCACAGTCCTGGAAGCTGGAGGTCCAAGATCAAAGTGCTGGCAGTTTGGTGTCTGGTAAAGGCTCGCATCCTGGTTCACAGGCGGCTGTCTTCTTGCTGTGTTGTCATGTGTAGAAGGGACAAAGGAGCTCTCTGAAGTCCCTTTTTTAAGGGTAGTAATCACTTCCCAAAGGCCCCACCTTCTAAAGCCATTACATTTGGGGTTAAGATTTTTTTTTTTTTGAGGTGGTGTCTCGCTTTGTCGCCCAGGCTGGAGTGCAGTGGTGCAATCTCAGCTCACTGCAACCTCTGCCTCCTGGGTTCAAGCAATTCTCCCAAATGGCTGGGATTATAGGCATCTGCCACCAGGCCTGGCTAACTTTCTGTATTTTTAGTAGAAATGGGGTTTCACCATGTTGGCCAGGCTGGTCTGGAACTCCTGACCTCAAGTGATCCACCTACCCCGGCCTCCTAAAATGCTGGGATTACATGTGTGAGCCACCGTGCCCGGCTGGAGTTAAGATTTTAACATATGATTTTTGGGGGAATGAGGGACACAAACGTCTAGTCTATAACACATAGGGAGGTTACTTTGGATTAAGAAATTTAAGGCCATGCGGGCGGAATAAAACGGAGAACTAAAGAAGGATGAACCAATAAAAGTCTTACGAGCATTATTATATTTACTAAAATAAAATAGACCGGCACATTAAACAATGACATCAAAATATCCATGACAACATATACTTTATCTATCTTAACTTGGAAGTTACAGATGCTATACTAGGAGCCCCACGTGTAAGTTCTTGCCTAATAGAAAACACTGTAGGTTCTCACTTCTCTGCAGGTTTAGTTTTACCGAGTTGCTTTTAAATTTACCTTGCTCTATTATAGGCGATAGATGTGAAACGCTTCCAATTCCTGGCTCAGAGTTGGTAACTTCCATCTTCCATGGAAGGTGCTTCCGAGTCCACTCAGGATCAGGTGTGGTCACAAGCGTGTGGGAAACATCTGGACACTTGAGGTAGAAGACGCTTTGGGGTAGTCCCTTCCAGAGCCAGCCACAGTGTCCTGCTGCCTTAGCTCTTTCCAGAAGCATGGCATGCATGTGGCGTCCACCTCGCCTACGCAGCCTGGGATCCTCCCTCCTTCCCTGGGGTTCCCCTGGGCTTCGCCTGCCCTCATCTTCCTTTATTTTTCTTGAGGCATTGTTGAAAAACCTCTGCTCCTCTGTGGGGCTGTTTTACCTCCCGGTAAAAAGGTTCCAGTCCTGAGCTCACTGTGGTTTCTCTAATTTCCCCTCATGGTTCTGATGAGGCTTGAGAGAGAAAAGAGGAGCCCGGACCCTCTGGGAGTAGTTAGGGCTAACCTTCATGATGGTGCTGGAAACGTCTGTGGAAGCTGGTTCACGGATGCCTCAACTTTGCATAACAGGGAACATGACCCTAGAATATTCTTTAGACAGCCAAATTTTCCAGGACATTAGAATCTCCTGGGCTCCTGATTTAGACTTAGCTACTCAGAACCTCGCCTGGGGCTCTGGGTTGTGAGGCTATTCCTGTTGGAGGGATCCGAGGGGCCCAGTATATGAGACTCCCCTTTCCTGCCCACTTCTGAATGAATTGAGAGAAAAACAGTGACTAGGACAATTGAGAGGTCAAAATGTCCTCAAAGAGGGTTGGCTGGAGGATGTTGTGTTAAGTCAGCTAGCCCAGTATGCCTGCTAATTGAATTCCTGGAATGAGGCTGATGTACCGCAGAGGCCTCCCAGGGAGCAGAGCCTCTGGAGCAGCAACAGAACCTTGCAGCCTGCAGAAGTTCACAACCAAAACAGAGAAGGCCGAGCTGTGCTGAGCAGGGCTCTGGGATTCTCTCAGATCTTTCAGTCTAAGTTGTTTCTCCTGAGGCGCACAGGGAGGAGAGAGGGCTGAGAGAGGCCAGGAGTGTGCAGGGGGAGGCGAGGGTGTGTCCGCAGGGTAGAGGAGAGTCCCACCTCCTGGCCATCAGGAATGGGAAAAAGCACCTCCTTTACACACCCCAGGGGATTTGCATGATCAGGGAAGTCTGGGAATTGGGTCTTAGGAAGCCTGCAATGTTGTCTCCTGTCTGTGCTTTCCATCGGTGTTCTAGTTTTGCACTTTGAGTATTTCTGAGTGAGCTCAGCGTGTGTTTTGGGGTCCTGGCTCCTAAGAGCAGCTGGGGGTGTGATTAGACAAGGATCCGCTTCACTAGTGTATTTCCATTGTGAGCACACTCGAATATCACACTTTACATGAATGTGAGCAAATGGCTTTAATTCTGAAGTCAGGGCTTCTGAGTCTTGCCTTTGTGTCTGTGTATATGTGTGTTCAACAGAATAACCAGCGTGAAACCTAACCTAACATAACCAGAATAACCAGGGAAAAACCTAACCATTTGTGTATCTATACACAAATATATATAAATGTGTATGTATTTTACATATGCATATATGTATATATGTACATATGTACATATATGTACGTATACTATATATACATATGTATATTATATGTACATATGTGCATGTATATATACATACATGTATATATTATATATTATATATAAATATATAATACATAATATAATATATAAATGTGTATGTATTTTATATATACATATATGTATATGTATTTTATATATACGTATATGTATATATGTACATATAGTATACATACATATGTATATATGTATATATTGTATGTACATATGTACATGTATACATTATATGTACATATATGTATATATAATATATACATATTTTATAATGTATATATGTATATATAAAATATACATTGTAAAATACATATACATATTTTCATATATGTATATATGTGTGTATATATATGTATCTGTATATATGTATGTATATATGTAAAATATATGTATGTAACTTTTATTTTGAGGTAACTACGGTTTCATAGGTTGCAAAGGAAAATGTATAGGGAAGCCCCATGAACCCTTCCAGTTTATATTTTTTGAAATTGAGAAATATAATCTTAGAAGATGGTAAGGCTCTTTTTTTTTAAGTTGGCAAAGAATATGAAGTTAAATTCAGGCATGGAGAGAAAATTGCTTTGAAAAGGAAGATTTTTTTGCATTGATTTTTGTGTGTGATATTAGGTGTCTATTGTGGAAAATCTAAGAGCAGTATCTGATCTGTGCTTTCTGTCCCTAAAACCACCAACACCCAGAGGCTCTTGACTCTTCCAAAGGGCCTGTGTGATGGGCCTGGGCAGGTGGAGGCCCCTGCAGCCTGCGGGTGGTGGATGGGCAGCAGATCCTCTCTGCAGTGTCCCACAGCAGGAGTGCAGTGTGATTGACTGCAGAAATTTCAAAAATATTTGCTGGGGTGGGTAGGGGGAAACAGAAATTTAGATGGTTGCCAGCCTGAGTACTAATATTTTCCCTGGAAATGTACGTCTGTGAGGGCCTTTTTGCTTTAAATGTCACCTTCGTGGTGTTCAGCAATGTTCACTGAACGTGTGACCTGGCTTCGTGCACCAAGAAAACTGCCCACAGTAACAGGTGCCACAGCTTGGTAACTAGACAGACCCAGGGCCAGTAAGGTGTGGGCAGTTGCACCTGCTGTGCTAAGCTGTGAAAATCTAATCCCCCGGCCCCGCTTTCTAACAGTGGAGATGTTGGATTGTGCTGTATCCTTGGATTAATTTTCCCTGTGGAATGATAAGACCATATAAGTCAGTTTTCCATACTGCTGACTTTTACTCAATTTTTACTCCAGTTGGTTCTCAAACTTGAGCTTGTGTCAGAATCCCCTGGAGAGCTTGTTAAAATGCAGATGGCTGGGCCCTGGCCCCAGAGTTTCTGATAAGGTGGATCTGAGGTGGGGCCTGAAAATGGGCATTTCTAACAAGTTCCTAGGGGATGCTAATGCCTATGGTCTGGGGTTTGCACTTTGAGAACGCCTGCTCTAGGCTGAGCTGGCAAATTTGTCTCAGTAGGGGCACACCCGCTATCTTCCAGGCAGGCACTGTTCCTCTACTCCTCTGTGTCCTCACAGCTTCATTTCTCCCTCCGGGTACCAATGCTCTGAAACGTCCTGATGTGGACTGAAACATTCTCTTTGATTAATTCAGACTAAATATTCTATTTGGCATCAACTCACATTTGCAGATTTCTGGTGTCCCAGCCACTTTGCTGCAAGGTGGTTGCATTTGTTATTTCATCTCTACCACAACCTGCGAGGTCAATCTTGAAGTCCCCCTTTAAGAAGACTCAAGAATTCGATGACATTGTCAAGGTCAAACGTGATGCCAAGTCTCAAGCTTGGAGCCTCTGGTGCTGGGCCACTGTTCTTCCTTCTCTCTAGCTTCAGCATCCTTCTCAGGAGCAATTGGGTTCTTTGTGAGGATGCTTGGAGGGTGGACTAAGTAAATGAATATCTGTTTGGGAAAACTGTTGGCACTGCTGTATCAGGCCACTCTAAGGGGGGGAAAGAGTTTTGGTTTGGAGGACTTTCAAGCACTGTGCTTGTTGGGACATTTGTAGGACCGCCTCTTCCAACAATTACATTTTGCTCTTCTTTCCCTCAAAAGTAGAAGAGGGTAGAGAAGGGGAAATGATTATAATTCCTTCCTTTCTCCTCCCTGCCAATTTCTTACAGTACCCTTATTGGGAGGCCAAGGCAGGTGGATCTGAGGTCAGGCGTTCAAGACCAGCCTGGACAACATGGCAAAACCCTGTCTCTACTAAAAATCCAAAAATTAGCTGGGTGTGGTGGCGGGCGCCTGTTGTCCCAGGTACTCGAGAAAGTAGGGCAGGAGAATCGCTTGAACCTGGGAGGCAGAGCTTGCAGTGAGTGAGCTGAGATCCCGCCACTGCACTCCAACCTGGGCAACAGAGTGAGACTCCATCTCTTAAAAAAAAAAAAAGAATAGTGCACATTTGAAGTTCTAATGTGAAGCAAATAGAAATGGCCAAAGAAAATATCCAGTGGAAGTCTCTGCCATCCTAGGGATTTCCTTTAGTTTTTGCTCTTTTTCGCCCAGCCGGCGAGGGTCACAGAAAGCTCTGGGATTTGGAGGTCAGACAAGCCTGCCTGGCTCCTGTCCTGATGCTGCTCCTTGCGTGTTCTAGCTCAGGGAGAACCTCTGGCAGGTTGGAGGATTGCACCTCTCTGAGCTAGAGAACTGGCAGAAGGGCACAATGTGACTTACTCCACGGTAAGCCCTTCCAAAGCAGGTACCTTGTCTGTTTCACACCCTAGTGGCAGCCCGTGTCCCACCCAGCAGCTGTCATTGGTTGGGGGTGGGTGGGGGTGAGGATTAAACGAGATAATATGCAAATAGAGGGGAGTAGGTAAGGGCCCTCTCCATCACTCGATGCTTTTGCTACTCCCCCCCGCCGCCTCTCTCTTTTTTTTTTTTTCCCGAGATGGAGTTTCGCTCTTGTTGTCCAGGCTGGAGTGCAATGGTGTGACCTCGGGTCGCCGTAACCTCCCCCTCCCGGCTTCAAACGATTCTCCTGCCTAGGCCTCCCATATAGCTGGGATTACAGGCATGTGCTACCACACCCAGCTAATTTTTTTGTATTTTTAGTAGAGACGGGGTTTCACCATGTTGGCCAGGCTGGTCCTGAATTCCTGACCTCAGCAATCCACCTGCTGCAGCCTCCCAAAGTACTGGGATTACGGATGTGAGCCACCATACCTGACCCGCTCCCTGTCTCTTTTTATCTCTCTGCTCTTTAGTTATGTTCATTTTTATTTTGTTTATCTTTTCTGTTAAAGAAATTTTTGTCCAGGCTACACTTTAGACAGGCAGGAGAACTCCCACCTACCTCTTCTTTTGAAGCCACAACATTAACAAAAAAAAAAAAAAAAAAAAAAAAAATGGCTAATGGCGCTGTCCTTCCAGGCAAATTTCTAGGATTAAATGACTTAATGCTTTTTTCCTCTGATCCAAGACCACCTTTCCAGCCCACATATAGTAATAATTATAGTTTTATGTTTTTAGGGCTCCACTTTTGTTTGATTAATCTCCCCATGAGGATGTAAGCCTCTTAGGAATGGGGATCATGATTCTTCCTGACTTTTAAAATAACTGAGTTTCTGGCTCCTGTTTAGTTTATGCTCCATTGTGTAATTTGCTGTCATTCTTGTATCTAGCTGGTTTATCCTTAATCCTGTATCTCAGTTGTTTGCTTTTTTATCCCTAAGCGCCCTACCTTCCAGAGCCTTGGCATCATATATATATATTTATTAAATAAACTTCAGAGAACCTCAACAGGGGCGCCGGTCACATGTCCCAGTAGTGTGCGCCTTCTCCTTTCTGTATCCAAGACATGATCCTCAGTAGGAATTGAGAACAAACTCCAGCTCTTTAGCCACAAATGGTTTCTGACATTAGATTTTCAGAAAGTCAGAAAGGGGGCTTTTCTCCCTCCATCTTGCCATAGGATATTGTTGGCCTTTCTTTTTATTTATGTATTTAGTTTTTAGTTTTTGAGATGGAGTCTCGCTCTGTCACCCAGACAGGAGAGCAGTGGCACAATCTCGGCTCACTGTAACCTGTACCTCCTGGGTTCAAGTGATTCTCCTGCCTCAGCCCCCTGAGTGCTGGGATTACAGGTGTACACCACCACACCTGGCTAATTTTTTATATTTTTAGTAGAGATAAGTTTTCGCCATATTGACCAGGCTGGTCTCAAACTCCTGACCTCAGGTGATTTGCCTGCCTTAGACTCCCAAATTGTTGAGATTACAGTCATGAGCTACTGCGCTCAGCCAGCCTCTCTTTTAGAAGACTCTGTCCCATTGTCCTTTAAGGGCGTATCCCTTCCCTGGAGGTCAAAATCATGTCATACTACTTTTTGCAATCCACAGCTCCTTGCACAATTCCTGGCCCGGGGAGTGGGCACATCGTCAATGTGTGCGGAACAGGCTGCCATGAAATAGTGTAAAAAATCCACATAGTACACTCTTAAGAAAAGAGATAAGAACCAGAATTTTACAAGCAAAGGAATGGAGAGAGCTACAAGTGGAATTTAGCAGGCTCACACCTGTTGGGTGTCAGAGAGATAAATTTCAATCACATTTATTTAAACCTCTGTAAATGTAGTATTTTTAAAGATCACACAGGAATAAAACTGTAGCATTGAACTTTTCTTTAAGTGTTGAAGTGAAGGAAACGAAGGACTCAGCACAGGCCCTGCGCAGACTCCGGAAGAACAGGCGCTCTTGGCGTGACGTTGCGCCAGCACACACACAACTTGCTTCTTACTCTCTCAGCTCTTTGTGCTACTATTACGTGGTCGCCTGGGAACTTCTTTAGCAAGGGGGCAGAGACTTTTATTTCATGAAAATACAGATGTCCCAGGGAAAAATAATAATCCAACTGGTATAAGTTTATATCAAATCATATAGAGGTGCTTTTTTTCTGGTTAGTCATTTTCATGGGGGTGAGAGAGTAAAGTCAAGGAACCAGGGACTCCCAAGGACACACTTGGCCTGGTCAGTATTACTAGGATTGGCCCAGATGCTACCAAATCAAAATTTTTTTTCTTCCTACTTACTGAAGACCCTGTTAAATTTGATATGTGACATATCTTTTCTCTAAAATGTTAGCCTTAGGAATAACATAATTTGCCTTACAAATTATGCAAAATGTTGTCTTTGATGGACAAAGACATTCTATCACATTAAAGCTTTTGAAAGTGATGAAATGGACATGACATCTTCACCTTAGCAAGTGATACTGAATTAAAGAAGTTTGTATTACAGAATGGAAAAGTACAGTATGAAATATTTGAGTTCAGACACTTTAGAACTTGGACACTGTCAGAAGCTTGGAAATGCTTAGATTTTAAAGCTGCTGCTCTTCCATTTACCTCACTGCAAGAAATCCTTTTAGAAATCGTACTCTTGAGGAAAGAAGACGTACGGGGATAGAGCATTACTCCACTAAGAAATGTTAATTTACGAACATGATGAGGGAAGGGGCTGTAGCCTACAGTCTAAAAACCCATGCTCTGGAACCAGACTACTGGCTTCACGTCCCAGCCCTACCATCCACCCCCACCCCCTCCTTTTTTTTTTTTTTTTTTTGACAGAGTCTCACTCTGTCTCTAGGCTGGAATGCAGTGGTGTGATCTTGGCTCACTGCAACCTCCGTCTCCCAGGTTCAAGCAATTCTCCTGCCTCAGCCTCCCAAGTAGCTGGGACTACAGGCGTGTGCCACCACATCCAGCTGATTTTTGTATACTTAGTGGAGATGGAGTTTCACCATGTTGGTCAGGATGGTCTCCATCTCTTGACCTCGTGATCTGCCTGCCTTGGCCTCCCAAAGTGCTGGGATTTTGGGCATGAGCCACTGCGCCTGACCAGAACCTTTTAACTAAGATAGTGACCTTGGGCTGATTACTCGACCTCTCTGATGCTGCTGCTTAATATGTAAAATGGGATGTGTGGCAATATTGGCCTTGTAGGGTTATTTGGAGGATTACTTGAGTCAGTGCCAGTGCAGGCATATCTTTAGCAGAATGCGATGACTGAACTTGCACTTAACCGGGGACTCCTTTGTTGTAAAGATTATCCGGGAAATTGGGAGGAGCAAGGTAGTCACTACCAAGTTTAGGACTTGAGGGAGGTTTCCAGACCTTTGAGGTCCAAATTCCAAGGAGGAAGGGAAGAAAGGATGGCCAGGCAACAGGAGGGAAGTGAAGTGATGACCCCTTACTATCTGTGGGTACCATTGCTGGCTTCTGGGAGGGGCAGTGTCTGGACTCTGGAGACCATGCTTTGCAAGAGACCATGCCTCCAGAGACCACACCCTCCAAGAGACCACACCCTTCCAGAGGCCACGCCCTCCTGGAAGCCACACCCCCTTGCTCTGGGCCGGTTGGCAGCCCCTGCTCTTGGGGGTGGACCACTTCTTTCCTGAGACATCCATTGTACATGGACTGCAGAGAGCAGCCCTCACACAGCAAGGGTAACTCCTGGAAATCCTTAAGAACCCCGTATCAGCTTGATTCCAACACAGAGGAGTAATCAAGGTGGTTAAAAAGGAAACCAACGCAAGTGTTTTGTGAAGTCTTTTTCAAAAGCGTGATGGAAAATTTTGCTTGTGGGGAAGAACATGTTCTTCTTGGAAATGAAGTTGATTTTAGTGATAATTACCACTGAAGACAAAGGTTCACTTTCACACAGACAATGTGATGAAGCCCCAAACACTGGAATTCAGCTTCGATTTCAAAATAGAGGTGTGAAGGTATCTACGCTTCTGGATGAGAACAAACTTGTAGGCCTTAGGACTTTTGTAGGTGTGAAATGTTCTCTTCAAAAACTGCCAAATTCACTTAATAAAGTTTGAAACTTTGCTCCAAAATTTTAAAAATCCTTTAAATAATTTAGGAAGATTGTTGACAAATTTGATGTTAACAAATTGCCCTATTTGGTCTTAGTGGATTGTTTAATTCCTTATTCCGAACAATACATTTCTTGTGTTTTCTTATTGAATGGCTGAAATATGAAAGAATGTGTGGACCCATAAGGAAAAAGGAGAAAACTATGAGGAGAATTTAATAGGATTGAGAGATGATTTCAGGTGATTTTTAAGGCTGAAATAATGATATTACAATCCTAAAATATTTTTTTTTTTTTTTTTTTTTTTTTTGAGATGCAGTCTTGCTCTGTTGCCAGGCTGGAGTGCAGTGGCATGATCTCAGCTGATTGCAACCTCCGCCTCCCAGGTCCAAGCAATTCTCCTGCCTCAGCCTCCCAAGTAGCTGGGACTACAGGCACGCGCCACCACGCCCGGCTAAGTTTTGCATTTTCAGCAGAGACAGGATTTCACCATGTTGGCCAAGATGGTCTTGATTTCTTGACCTTGTGATCTGCCCACCTTGGCCTCCCAAAGTGCTGGGATTCCAGGCGTGAGCCACCACGCCTGGCCTAGAATCTGAATGTCTTTTATTTAAGAATTGTAATTCCTTTTGAGCGGTTTTGCAAGCCTTCTTTGTGGATCTTGTGGATCCCTGCCCGGAGGGGAGAGAAGATATCCTGTCCTTGTTATGCAGAAGGAAAAGGGGAACCAGGCTGAGCAACTTGCCCAACCACTTCCCTACCTTGCCTGGACTGTTGCTGTCAAGGGGAAGGAGACAGCTGGGAGATTCTTCCTGTTCTTTCTTCATTAGGGATTTACTCTGCCAGAAACTGTGGTCAGGCATTGGAGAGTCACAGCTGACTAAGACACCTTGCCTGCCTCCCAGGATGTTCTGGTCTCATGCAGGAGGCAGACACAATAGGAGGTACTCTTATATTAGTCAGGGTTCTCCAGAGAAACAGAAGCAATTGAAACAGAAATAATTATATATGTTTATTTACTTACACAAATATATACACATATACTTACATATAAGTATACACATATATATACATAGACACCCATATATAATTTATTTCCTGTTTACTGTATTTATCATGAGTAATGGGCTCACATGATTATGGAGGATCTGTCATCTGCAAGCTGGAGACCCTGGAAGGCTGGTGATATATATAATAATTCAACTGGAGTCTGAAGAGAAACTGAGAACCAGGGGAGCTGATGGTGTAAATCCCAATCCAAGGGCCAGAGAAGATGAGGTGAGATGTCCTAGCTTAAGCAGTGAGTCAGAGAACAAGGTGGCAGATTTCTTCCCCTGCGTTTTGTTCTATTCAGGCCCTGAATGGATTGGCTGATGCTTACCCCCATTAGGTAGGGCAGTCTCCTTTATTCAGTTCATCAATTCACATGCTCATCTAACCTGGAGACACCCTCATGGACACACCCAGAAATCGTGTTTAATCTGGGCATCCTATGGTCCAGTTAAGTTGACTTATAAAGTTAACACCACATTGACAGTAGAGGTGTGAGCAAATGGTCTGAGCTCATGGACCAGGAAGCAGTAACCTTGGTGTGTGTGAGTTAAGAAAGGCCTGTATCATGGAAGGCTCTGTCTTTGAGGGCAAGTAGAAGCTTCTTAAATGAAAAAGATGGCAGAGGAGAAGGAAGATGGAATAGCAAATGCAAAAGTAGAGAAACTTAGGAGAACATTTTAGACAACAGTGAGAAATACAGAATATGAGATATTGTCTGGGCAGGATGGGGGACATGGTGGGAGCAGTAGACAAGGCTCAGTCACAAAAGGACCTTCTCCATTATGCTAAGAGACTCTGACCCATTTCTCTAGGTGGGGAGGTCAGTGGAGGTTTATGAACAGAGGGAAAGGTCATGTTGTATTAGGAGGACAGTAAATATGATAGTAATTTGGAGGATGGACAAGTTGGGTGAAGGGAATAATTTCTTTTTTTGATTGTCTGCCTATATTCAGTATTTCTGGATTCCTGAAATGAGGTTAAGCAGGGCTTCATGCCCTGGACTGAGATACTGGCCATCATTAGGAGGAGGTAGGGTCCGTGATTGATTTACTATTGTTTCTTTTTTTTTTGTCTTTTCTTTTTTTTTTTGAGACAGTGTCTACCTCTGTCACCCAGGCTGGAGTGGGATGGCTCGCTGCAACCTCTGCCTCCTGGGTTCAAGCGATTCTCCTGCCTCAGCCTCCCAAGTAGCTGGGTTACAGGCGTGCACCACCACACTTGGCTAATTTTTTGTATTTTTATTAGAGGCAGAGTTTCTCCATGTTGGCCATGCTGGTCTCAAATTCCTGACCTCAGGTGATCCACTCACCTCGTCCTCTCAAAGTGTTGAGGTTACAGGTGTGAGCCACTGTGCCTGGCTGATTGACAGTTGTTTGAGTCAATTTTAAAACTTTGTTGTTTTCCAGCATGTACACAAATACCTGCAAATATCCTTTCTCACATTTTAAAAGAAATTGAAGGAATATATACATGCATATGTACATTTTAAATTGAAATGGATTGAAATTTATTACTTCTTGGAGGATTTTTTTTTGAGAATTGGATTTTTTTCAGGTGCATCTAAAACTTGAACTACACCATAGAGAATGATAATTCTTCCCACCCACCTTTCAGAAAGTCCTTTTCCATATCCCATGTGACAACTGTAGTCATTTTGGCAGCCACAGACATTTGCTAGATAAAGTAAAGCAACTGGCATTTTTATCATGCTGTATCCTGCCACAACTCTATACTAGATTCTGTGCTTGGTCCTGGTGACACACAAATAAAATTTTTCATGGTTCCTGTCTTCAAGGGGTTGGCTCATTAGCTATTCAGAAATATTCTGTAGTCAAATGCACAGACACAAAGGTAGAACGGTGATTGCCAGTGGCTGCCGGGAGGGAAAATAGCGAGTAGTTGTTTAATGGCTGAAGAGTTTCAGTTTTGCCGGATGGGAAGACTTCTGGAAATGAATGGTGGTGAGGACTGCACCACACCGTGAATGTGCTTAATGCTGCTGAATCGTACACTCCAAATGGCAAAGATGGTGAATTTTATGCTAGGGAGATTTTTTTACCACAATTAGAAAAAATAAAAAATGCCTAAGAGCTTCTGAACAGCAAAAGAAAGTATCATTAGAGTGAACCAGCCACCAACAAAATGGGAAAAAAATTTTGCAATCTACCCATCTGACAAAGGGCTAATATCCAGAATCTACAAAGAACTTAAACAAATTTACAAGAAAAAAACAACCCCATTAAAAAGTGAGCTAAGGCTGTGAACAGACACTTTTCAAAAGAAGACATTTATGCAGCCAACAAACGTATGAAAAAATGCTCATCATCACTGGTCATTAGAGAAATGCAAATCAAAACCACATTTAGATACCATCTCATGCCAGTTAGAATGGCGATCATTAAAAAATCTGGAGACAACAGATGCTGGAGAGGATGTGGAGAAATAGGAACACTTTTTTACACTGTTGGTTGGAGTGTAAATTAGTTCAATCATTGTGGAAGACAGTGTGGCAATTCCTCAAGGATCTAGAACTAGACATAGCATGTTACCCAGCAATCCCATTACTGGGTATATACCCAAAAGATTATAAATCGTTCTATTATAAAGACACATGCACACGTATGTTCATTGTGGCACTGTTTATAATAGCAAAGACTTGGAACCAACCCAGACACCCATCAATGATAGACTGGAAAAAGAAAATGTGGCACATATATACCACGGAATACTATGCAGCCATAAAAAAGGACGAGTTCATGTCCTTTGCAGGGACACAGATGAAACTGGAAACCATCATTCTCAGCAAACTGACACAAGAACAGAAAACCAAACACCGTGTGTTCTCACTCATAAGTGGGTGTTGAACAATGAGAACACATGGACACAGAGAAGAGAATGTCACACACTGGGGCCTGTTGGTGGGTGGGGGAGCTAGGTTAGGGTTAGCGGGGGGTGTGGGGGTTGGGGAGGGATAAAATTAGGAGAAAAACTTAATGTAGATGACAGGGGGATGGATGCAGCAAACCACCATGGCATGTATATACCTATGTAACAATCCTGCATGATCTGTACATGCACACCAGAACTTAAAGTATAATAAAAAAAATTTGTGTGTTTGTGTAACTTAATTATTTTCAACGTATGTCTGAATACTGTGATGGTTAATATTGAATGTCAACTTGATGGGATTGAAGGATGTAAAATATTGTTTCTGGGTGTGCCTGTGGGGGTGTGCCCACCCAGACTGAGTCAGTAGATGGGGAGAGGGAGACCCACCCTCAATCTGGGTGGGCACCATCTAGTCAGCCGCCTGCACAGCTAGGATAAAGCAGGCAGCGGAACATGGAAGGACTAGACTTGCTGAGTCTTCCGGCCTCCATCTTTCTCCCGTGCTGGGTGCTTCCTGCCCTCGAACATCAGACTCCAAGTTCTTCAGCTTTGGAGTCCTAGACTTACACCAGTGGTTTGCCAGGGGCTCTCAGGCCTTCGGCCACAGACTGAAGGCTGCATTGTCGGCTTCACTACTTTTGAGGTTTGGAACTTGGACTGGCTTCCTTGCTCCTCAGCTTGCAGACGGCCTATTGTGGGACTTCGCCTTGTGATCACCTGAGTCAGTATTCCTTAATATACTCTCCTTCATGCATACATTTATCCAGGTAATCCTGTCCTTCTAGAGAACTCTGACTAGGCCTGGCACAGTGGCTCATGCCTATAATCCCAGCACTTTGGGAGGCCAAGGCAGGCAGATCACCTGAGGTCAGGAGTTGGAGACCAGGCTGGCCAACATGATGAAGCCCCATCTATACTAAAAATACAAAAGTTAGCCGGGTGTGGTGGAGGGCGCCTGTAATCCCATCTATTCGGGAGGGTAAGGCAAGAGAATTACTTGAACCCAGGAGGTGGAGACTGCAGTGAGCTGAGATCATGCCATTGCACTCCAGCCTGGGCAACAAGAGCGAAACTCCATCTCAAAAAGAGAACCCTGACTAATACAGGTATGTGATCTGTAGGTACTTCCGAAGGTCTGACTGTCTTTTCATCATAGATGAGGAAGCTGAGGACCTGAGATTCAAAATACCTGGTCAAAAAGCATGTGGCCAGTCAGGAGAAAACAATATTAAAATTATTTTTCTTTCTTTTTCTTTTTTTTTTGTTTTGAGACTGAGTCTCGCTCTTGTCACCTAGACTAGCATACAGTGGTACAATCTTGGCTCACTGCAACCTCTGCCTTCCAGGTTCAAGTGATTCTCCTGCCTCAGCCTCCTGAGTAGCCAGGATTACAGGCACGTCCCACCATGCCTGGCTAACCTCTTTTTGTATTTTTAGTAGAGATGGGGTTTCCCCGTGTTGGTCAGGCTGGTCTTGAACTCCCAATCTCAGGTGATCCACCCACCTCAGCTTCCCAAAGTGCTGAGATTACAGGTGTGAGCCACCACACCCGGCTTTAAAATGATTTCTATTAAGTATTTTTTCAAAAATGCTGATGAAACCAATAAATGTTCCCCAACCCTTCTTGATATAAGTTTGGCATGTATCCTTATGCCCATATATGAATGTATTTTATTTAAAAAATCGGTGTCATTTTGGACATAGTTGTGTTTGATAATCTACTTTTTTTGTTTTAACTTAGAGTATGTTGTGAGCATTTTCCAAGTCATAGACATTCCTCTATACATGCTTTTGGATGATTGTATAAGATACCATAATACAGTTTATTTAATTAACTCTTCAAACGTTGGATATTTTGGAGGTTCCTAAAATTTGCTAACATAAAGCATGATGTGATGAACTTCCTTTTACATAAATGTTTTGGGTAAATCTCTACAGGCTGAATTGTTGGGTCAGTGGATTACATCTTTTGTTTGTTTGTTTGTTTGTTTTTTTTTTTGAGATGTAGTCTTGCTCTGTTGCCCAGGCTAGAGTACAATGGCATGATCTCAGCTCACTGCAACCTCCACCTCCTGGGTTCAAGTGATTCTCCTGCCTCAGCCTCCTGGGTAGCTGGGATTATAGGCACCCGACGCCTTGCCTGGCTCTTTTTGTGTGTGTGTGTGTTTTAGTAGAGACAAGGTTTCACTGTATTGCACAGGCTGGTCGTGAACTCCTGAGCTTACGCAATCTGCCCGCCTCAGCCTCCCGAGGTGCTGGGATTACAGGCGTGAGCCACCATGCCCGGCTGGATTATATCTTTTATAAAGGTTTTCCTATTCTTCTTATTAACAATATTATTCAAGTAGTTATGTTTAAATAAAGAAACCTGAACTACTTAGTGTTTTTTTTTAAGACCAAATTTGCGTGAAAAAGGAAAAACCCCTTATGTAAAAAATGAATTTTAGAATGAAACCGTTCTGACTGGGTAAAGAAGTCTATTTCTAATATGGGGGGATGGGCTGAATGGTGTCCTTCCAAAATTCATACGTTGAAGCCTTAACCCCCCAGTACCTTAGAATGTGCCTATGATTGGAGACGGGATGTTGAAAGAGGTATTGAAGTTAAAATGAGGTCATTAGAGTGGGTCTTAATCCAATAGACTGGTCTCCTCAGAAGAGGAAGAAGAGGTACCCGGAGGGTGTGTGTGCAGACAAGGCTGTGTGAGGACAGAGGGAGTGGACAGCCATCTGCACGCCATGGAGGGGCTTCCAGAAGAAACCACCCCCGCCCCTCAGCGCCTCCTCTCAGATGTTCAGCCTCCAGGACTGTGAGACAATAAGTTCCTATTAAGTCAGCCACTCTGTGGTACTTGGTTAAGGCAGTCATAGCAAACTGCTACAGTAATTGGGAAAACTGCATGTGTGTGTGTGAGCGTGTGTGCATGCACGTGTGCATGTGAGCGTGACTGTGCGTGTGAGCATGAGTGTGCATGTTAGCGTGAGCGTGTGTGCATGTGAGCCTGTCGGCATGTGCGTTTGTGCATGTGAACGTGTGTGCGTGCACCTGCGCCAGCATCTGAATGCTCGAGTTGGTCATGGCACACTGGGCCCCAGGTGTCCAGAGACAGATGTCCAGGTGCAGTGTCAGGTGGGCCGTTCAGGTTCCACAGGTCCACCTCTCTTGCAATGGTCAGTTTGTTTGCAGGATCACATGGGATGAATGGAAGGAAGGGGTAGCTGGCCTCATGGCCATGGCACTGTTCAGCTCATAAACGCAGAAGTCAGGACCACAGAAACAGACTATCCTAAAGTGGAGGACCTGCCTTTCATTGCCATTTGGTTCCAGGGAGGCCCAGGGGAAAGCCTTTTGCCTGGATGTGAAGATCTGGGTATTGATACCACATTTCTGCCTTGACCTTCAGCCACTGGATCTCATCTCTCATCGCTTTTCTTCACAGTTTTGGTCTTTGGTTACAACATTCATGCGATTAAGTGATACATTAATTATTCCTAACTTTTTTAGATTAAAAGACACAGCAGTCACCTTTCTCTCCGAGGGCACAGGTAAATGTTTTTGGGCCATGTAGTCCGGAGATTGTTTTAAAAAACCTACGTACCATGTAATGTTTATGATCTCTAGAGTCAGATCACTGGGTTTTGACTCCTGTTTCCTCACTTTGCTTTGTATCATTTAGCAAATTTATCAGCTTCCTTGACCCTCAGTTTCATCATCTATAAAATGGTTTAATAGTCATTTTTTAAATCATAGGGTATTAAGAAGATTAATGAGGTAACTTATTGTTTATATCTCATTGCCTGACACATAGTAAGTGCCTGATAAATGTGAGCACCTATTATCACGTTATTAAGCATCCCATCAAACTGTACTTGAGGAATTATAGTGGCTAGGAAATGCACTTTGAATTCCAACAATTCTGGACTATTTAGCTCCACTTAAATTTGTGTCCGAAATATGGTCAATTTAATGAAGCTGGCTCATCATTAAAATGTAAAGCTGTCCCGAGTCTGAAAAGAGGCAATGTCTGGGAAGTATTTAATATGCGCCCAGAATTTTCTAAGTGATCAATAAATGGTGGCAGTAAAATGTGCAGAGTCAAGATGGATATGATCTTGGTTTGGGTCCAGCTCTTCCACTAAGTAGCTTTGTGACCTAAGGGACATCTCTTAAGTTCCTCAAGCTTGTCTCTCCTCATTGCTAAAGTACCAACAATATTAGAACCTACCGTTTTAGGTTTGTTGTGAGGCTCAAATGTACTTGGTGGGGCTTTCCACTGCTTTGTATTATGGTGGTGGTGGTTTTTCCCTGATATAGCTGGATATAGGATATATACATATCCTCTCTAGGATATGTATTGGTAAAGGAGGGATAAGGGCTTTTCGAAATGGAACTCTGAGCGGCTGTGAGAATAATCTGTGTGGTGCATCTGTGGCCCCACTGGCTGCCAGGTGCCTGGAGACCTGTGTGCCATCTTTCTCCCTCGTGCCATGTGCCTCCCTCCTGAGGCTGTGGGCTGCATCCAAGAGAATGACCTTCCTTGACAGAGGAGGGCAGCTCTCCAGGAAGAGAAATGGGAGGAACTTCTTTCTGCTAGAACCTGCAACTACAGGTTTAAAATGCTGTGTGTGTGTGTGTGTCTGTGTGTACGCGCATGGATGTGTGCACGTGCGTGTATGTGTACATCTTTAGTTAGCGAGACCACCTACACTGTAGGTGGTCTCAGGTGGTGTTTAGAAGGCACGGTGCTGACTGGAAAGGGTGGCAACAGAACCAATACTAGGGAAGCGAGGCTCATGCATTTTGCAAAATGCAGACAAACTATCACACGCCGTGTTTTTAAAGTTACATTTAGGTCAAGGAGAAAAATGAAAAAGCCTTACTTGGGCTTCTGATGAAACGGCGAAAGGAAGAAAGCAAGTGTTTTTGAGCACCAGGTTAGTGCCAAGCACTGTGGCTAGCACTTCCCAAAAATTCTTTCATTCAGATCAAAAGAGAGAGCACTCCACTCCTTTTTCCTTCTGTTTTCTTGATCAAGGAGAAAGCTGTTTACAGTAAAAATGTATTTACAACAGAATTTAAGCCCAGGAAAAGTTAGGAAATGGCAAACTCCAAATGAGTTGGTTTCCTGATCCAGATTCATCATTTCGTAAGATTTTTCTCCTGAGTGATTAGTAGACGTTGCTGGACCACTGTCATTAGCCATTGAGGAGCTGTAGAGAAAGGGGAGGCAGTAGAAGGCAGAGATATGAATTCTGCTAACTCTGGGTTGGTGTTTCTGATCTAGTCCCAAGGGCCATCCTGGACTGTGGTCATGTATATGTTCTGTGAGAAAGGGAGGTAGCAACCACCAGAACCCACCATGGGCTCACTGGGGCAAGCATGGTGGGTGACCTGTGGGTTTGTAAATAGCAGCACTATGCCGGAAGCATTAGTGGAACATTGTAGATGTGGGATCTGTAAATTCAGACGTGGTGTATTTGATAAAGTCTCTCTTGGTATCCTTATGGAAATTAAGGTGTGAAGTGCAGGAAAACAGAATGGATGATGGTTCATTGATGTGGAGACAAAATGAGCTCAGTGGCTAATTTTTTGAGAATGCTGGTGGATGATTTGAGACAGAGATCACCCTTAAGGAGCACCTGCCTTACCTGTTTTGGACTCAACATTTTTATCCGTGCCTTGAATAAGGACCATGTATAATAGGCTTATAAAATTTGTGGGAAATTTAGAGTTACTTAAATGTGAGTTGCCAGAACATTGAAGTTGAGGTTGGAGGCCCGATGGGAATGATCTAGTTAAGAGGGAAGCAACCCAGAGGCACGGGCCACATCAGCAGGTGAGGTCGCTCCACATCAACCACTTGCTGATTTGAAGTGAAATATGCGCAATCCCATTACTCGGTATATACCCAAAG